>APFE030086249.1:43391-63463 GCA_000404065.3 Pinus taeda
ATCCCTTCAGATTAAGGGGGGGAATGTTGACACCTAATCCGAAACGGATGGGTGAACTGGACAGTCATCAAGAAGATGAACTGATCCATCATGTTTGTGTATATAAATATGTATTAGCTAATGAATAAGATATCAGTTTTCTCTTGCTCATTCTGGAGTTACCCTGGCCTGACAGGACGAAAAGAGAAGGCTGTAGCCTTCTGTACGTCAGCACCTACGTATTAGTACATCAGCTAGTACAGGAGCTAGGGGGTTGTAGCTCCCTTCCAATAGTAGTTGGAAAACGAGAGAAGGTTGTAGCCTTCTACAGGTGGGTGCCTGCGTACTGGTATGAGTCTGCGCAAGTACAAAATTGTAAAAAGAAGTTTCTTATTAAAAGGAAGATAGAGACGATTGCAGCAGGTGGTTTTCATCCACATTGAGTTTCCACCTTATATCATGGTGTTCACGTGTGCTTCCTATGTGTGATGATCTATTATGTTTTACTGCACCTGTCTACTATTTATATGGTTAATAATGTTCTCATGCACTCATTAAAGATCAACTAACTGAATCATAAGTTTACTGGATATACGCTAGTTGCATTAAACACAGTTGCATATACACACGGGTTGCCTTAACTGAAGTAGCGTATATGAATATAATAATGGACATGAAAAAATTATTGATTTGCTAATACTAATTCAACCCCCCCACCCTCTCCAGACCCCCACACACCCCCCCCCCCCCCACCCTCTCCAGACCCCCACACACCCCCCCCCCCCCACCCTCTCCAGCCCCCCCCCTTCTCAGTATTATTTCCCAACAAAAGGGAGCCTTTTCCATTACTTTGTTGACTTGTTTGCTGTCATCAGCTTACATATGTGTTTTTTTTTTTTTTGGTATGCATTGATTTCACCATTTACAGTGCTTTGTTTATCCATGTTTATCCACTAACAACGACCAATTAGATCTTTGATTTCTTTGCACGGAACAACCAACTGCTAAGAAGGTGTGTTTTGGTACTCGATTGCTGCAAAAACACTACCACACACCATGATATTATCTTTGGTGGGTATTTATGCATGGCCTCAAAACAACCTTCCTGACATCTATTGGATTTGTAAACTCCATCTCCATGTTTTGTTGATCTGTAGTATGATTCCCAATGTAATAAAGACACTTAACTCCTAGCACCACATTGGTGTCTGACATGTCCACCGCGAAGAAATCGTTTTTCGTTGTGTAATTCCCCATTGTTAGCTTCAACTTGGGGACGTATCTACTGAATTACGTATGATTCCATCTAGCATGGCTACTACAAAGCCATTAAACTCCTCTGTCAAAATCTCTCTTCGATAAACGATGGATTCATCTATGAAGTTATGGGAAGTCCCTCCATCAATCAACATTGTCACCTTGTATCTTGCCATAACCCTTATGGCTCTATAGGTGTGGTACCTGGGGAATCAGAACATTGGTGCAATAATAAGGGCATTGCCCCTAGCCTATGAAGTGTCACCCCCAACAGTTGGATGTCCCTGTCCTTGTACTTTCTCTGGTGTTTACTCCTCATCATCATCATTTTAACTCTCTGAATACACCTCAATATAATGAGCCTTACCCACCATGTCCTTTCCTGCACACCTAGGCCTTAGTACTTAAGGCTCCTAATAGTTGAAACAAAGCTTCTTCTTTCTTAACTCCTTACAAGTCTCCTCATCCATCTTCACTTTCTTGATTCACTGCTTCAGAAAAGGTTTGATCTCTTTGCTCTTTTGGGGGGAGGAAGGCTTAGGAGTAAATATGCTCTTAAGAAATACACCCTACATGTCCTTGTCTATATTAATTGTGTATCGTAGAGTGGTTGGTTGATACCCCTTAACCCAACCACGTAGAGGCTTAGATAGCCCCTCGAAAAATAACATCACCAACCGAGACTCTTATATGTCTGTGATTGTAACTGTTAATCTTAGAAAATCTAACATGTATGCCTTTGTGCTACTTGTTTGTGTGAGTTGTGCCAACTCTTTGAAATGAATGTTTGAATCCCTCCTGTCAAAATTCTCTATGAGCCTCTGAGTGAATTCAATGTATGAGATGATGCTAACATGACCTATGGTCACTAGCCCATGATACCACCACTCACGAGCATCCCCATCCAAATGTAATGTCACTAACTTAATGGCTTCAACCTAGGTTATATAATGTAATTGAAGGTAGCTGTCTAACTTTTGGACCCGTGATCTAGTTAAGAACTTCAATGACCCATCAAAACAAGGGTCACCTTCCCCAATGTTTTTAGTAGCTCATGATTTTTCCTCAAAGCCTTCTGAGTTACCTTAGTCTTGTTTTTTAATTGGAGGTGGCAAAAGTATGTGAAACTCATAATAACCTGGAACTCATGTCCCAATGCTCTATATTCCTCCAAATAATTTGCATATGGGATCCCCTAACTCATCTTCTTTGTCTAGTCTTCTGATGTCTCATGTATAAACTGATCAATATTGGGTCTAGGTGCTTTGCTATATAAGTGTGAACGGATTTGCAGGTGGTATGGGCATGACTGCCCTCTTCACTATTAGACTCTTCTCCATTAACAAGTTCCTTCTTGGAGGAAGTTCCTTTGTTTTCTATCCTGCTCATCAGATTCATCGTCTCCCTTTGGCCCTCAGCTAAGTCATTCAATGCGCTAAGCAAACCATTAAATGCTTGAGTTTACTTGTCCACCATGTCTGGCTCTTCTTCTTCAGGAGTTATTTCTACCTCCTTTCCCCTTCTAGGGGTTTCTACATCCTCTCATTTCTTTTCTGGATATTCTTCTTCCCAAGTGGGAGTGGGTTCTTTGCCTCGATATGTCCTTCTATAGGTTACCCCACTGAAACAATTGTCTTCTTAACTCATGATATCATTGATATTTTGCCCTTAGACCCCATGGTTGTCCAAGAACATACTCTGATACCACTGTAAAATTCCCTCTTGGAAATTTCCCAAAATGATCACTAAATTATATGAGTTTAATATTTCTAGTGAGATATTTTGTCAAACACATTGAGGGTATACTATTGTAGGTGTTGTTGTTGTTGTTGTTGTTTTTTTTTGGGAAAAAGCACACAATGGTACAAGTGTACAACCATACTTCAACCAACGATTAATATACCATACAATATTGAGAAATAACGCCATTTATTGATAAAACTGTATACTAGCAATTGCCCCAAAAGGTGCAAAGAGAGGCCGATAAGATTGTTAAATTGAAATTGTTGAATTAGAAAAGTTGTATTTTGATTTGAAATAATAATTGTTGTATTAGATTTAGGTCTTTTAGTGTATTTGTGTTAAGTTGGTAATACACAATTAAAATAATAATTGAAATATTGAGATGATGAAGGTTGACCAAGATATAATTTACCACTTATTTTACCAATGAAAGATTTAGAACTATTGTGAAGAAATATTGGTTTTCTAGAATGGGCAATTTATACCAAGAGGAAAAAGTGGGTACAAATTAGCTTTGCCTCATTTTAGGCATTCTATGCTTTTGATGAAGGGCATTCAAATTATTTTTTTCTTCTGCAATCTCTAATATGGGGGCATTCAAAATATAAGTTGTATTCTTATTTCCATTTGTATTCCCTATTATTAGTGGTTATCTCACTTAAGAAATTATATATTTTTGTTATAAAGCAAAACAATGAAATTTTTTAAAACACTAATAAATATTTATATGATATTATATATTTATTTATATTCATCTTATTATAAAATTTACATTTTGAAAATTACATTTTTTTTTATATAATATAATTCTAAAAATATAAATAATGATTACACATCAAAATAAAGAACATACAATTTAAAACAATATTTTGTACTATTTATTAAACTCTCAAATGCATACCTGATATATTTTATTTAAAGCAATGATAATCTAGAGGAAAAAAGACAACATATGCATATGAAATTTTAAGATTAAATCCATAAGAAATTTTTAAGATTCCATCCATTACATGAGATCATAAGGATTTGTATTTTTATTAGTAAAAGTAGATAATATACACTATTTCATTTAGCTATTTTTATTTCAAAATATTATTGTGATTTTTTCACATTACAATTAATTTAGTTTAGTTAGTTAGAAAAATTTCCATGTCTATATTTATAATATAATATTCAAATTATAAACTTACCGATATTTTTTTAGATAAAAATAAATAAGTTTTTGACAAATACATAATTACATTTAATAAAAGTCCGCTATTTGCTATTAAAAAAAATGAAATAAGATATGATTGTTCTTCAAACCATTTACTCATTTTTTAATTGATTTTAAAAAATTATTAGATTTTAAATGTTTTTTTTAAATTAAAATAATAAATTAATTAAAATATTATAATATATATATATATATATATATAGTATATTATATATATATTAAAAAATTATTGATAAAATCAGAATGAAACAAATATGTTCAACATTACCCAAATATATATAAATATAATATAAGATTGAAACTTTTTCTACTCAATTTTAATTGATTTTCAAATCTATTTAGATTTTCAATTTTTTGTTTTAAATGTTTTTTAAAATTAAATAATTATTAAACATAATTATAATTTATAATATATATATATATATATATATATTATATCATATATATATATATTATATATATATATAATTAAAAATTAATTAATTAAAAATAAGAATAAATAATAAATCATGCTCAACATTACCCAAATATATATAAGAAAGTGATAATTCACATTTATGTTTTACATTATGGCCTGAAAACATTGTATTCAACCATTATATCTCACTCTAATATTTAATACAATATGAAGGAAATGACTAACACAGTTATCTTTTGAGAGTTAATTTTCTTTTTGAAATTTTGTAAAATAATAAAATAATTAAAATCTTTATAATAAATAAAGGTAATTTATTAAAATAAATAATAAAAAATAAGATAATATCTTTAATATAAAAACGGTAAATTTAAAATTGATAAAATTTATAATTGCAAACTAAACCACACACCCTAGAGGCACACACACAATAGACGCAGGTTGACCATTCTCAATTCATAACTAAATTGTTTTATTATCATGATTGTGTAGCAATATTGGTTCATGTCGTCATTCACTCCCATACTAATTTGACTCTCACGCTAATTTGATGACTTTCTCTAATTACCAAACAATTTTGATTGGATTTAAAGGATAGGTGGCTATTTTTTTTTAACTATAACGGATATGATTTTTTATTAAATCTGGTGGAAAAGGAGAGGGGCTTTGCCGAAGCAGTCCTGTTTACATTCTGCGTACACTTCTAGAACAGCAGCTATATCTAAACCATTATGGAGGAATTTCTACAAATCTGTCCTCATTGATGAACAACCACCCTTTGTCCAGAGCGCTCCCTTTGTTTGCCATCAAGTCCGCTTCGCTGTTTGAAGTTCTGAGGATATGGAAGAATTTGTAAGATGCAAAGAATGAGAGGACTCTTTTCAGTCTTTCCAGAGTTCTGTTGAGACCAGCATTTCTGAATAGCTCTCCAGCGATCAGCTTCTTTATGAGGATCTCCGAGTCTCCAAAAATCTGGATATCTTTGATCCCTTTTTCTCTGGCGATTTGACTAGCTTTAAGAAGGCTGAGCAGTTCAGCTTGATTGTTAGTCTTCACACCAAGACCCCTGAAGAAAGAATCCCTGGAACGCCCTTCAGGAGAGAAGATGATCCCACCGGCGCCCGAGGGACCGGGGTTTCCTTTAGAAGCCTCGTCAAAGAAGATTGTATGCAAGTTTTGAGCTCTCCACCATATCTGGAATGTTTCATCTGCGTCTCTCTTCTTCCAGGTTGGGAGCTCTAGTTTAGGGGAAAGGAGGATTTTCCTGTTTTGCAGTTCAAGCTTTCCAATCCATCGCTTCTCTTTCTGCTGGAGAGATGCGTCCTCTTTAAAATATTGTTGCTGCACCGTTTCTAACAGAAGTGATCTAGCCTTAGCTGCTACTTGCAAGGGAGTTAGATGGTAATCCTTGAAGACCTTCTGGTTACGGGCCAACCAGATCTTCCAGTAGACAAATTTGGGCAAAGCGTTCCAGATTTTATGCCAAATCGATTTTTGAGGGATATGCCAAGGGTATCGATGGTTCCATTCAGCGAAGAGGTCTGGAACTGATATCTGGGTAGGGGAGCTTATGTGTAGATCTTGAAGTGTAAAACCCCAAACTTCCTTTGCAAACTGACAATCGATGAAGAGGTGTTGAGCTGTCTCGGCATTGCTTCTGCAGAGGGCGCACCAGTGAGGGCCAGCGAAGCTTCTTTTTATTAGATTGTCACCTGTTAGAATCTTGTTGTGAATCAATGTCCAGACAAAGAAGTTGACTTTCGGGAGAGCTGCAGGATCCCAAATGCTTTTCCAAAACGCCGGACTGTGATTGCTGTTTCCCGCTGTCTGACACGCTTTATAACCTTCCGCTGCTGTGTAATCGCCAGAAAGGCCCCAGCCCCAACAATCTTGCATCGATCTATGAATCGGGGCGGCCTCTTCGATCAGGTCCATAAAGATATTCAGTTGCTGTTGGAGATGGTCTGGAGGTGCAGGGATTGCCCAACCTGCCCAGTCGCCTCTCTGATCCCAATCGGATATGTCAAATAGACTTGACTTCCCAGCTGTAATTAACCAGTCCCTTATTCCTGCGATTTCTTCATTTTCGTTTAGAGAGTTTCGCCCCATTATCCTGTCCTGCCAAAGACTAATTCCCTTGCCATTCCCTGGGATTCTATAGATATTTCGTTTGAAGGTTTTGTTGCTTTTGTAGCAGAGCTTCCACATCAACGTGTTGTTGGCTGTGTATTCCAGGTGAAGGTTTCTCAAATCAGTTCTGTTTGTGTATTTTGATCACAGAATGATACTTACAGGATGACTTGGCTCTTTAAACATTTTCCACAGGATCTTGCTTCCTAAGGCGAGGTTGACCAGAGAAGGATCTCGGATTTGCAATCCTCCTTCATCGATGGGTTTCTTGACTGTTTCCTAATTTACAAGGTGGAGTTTCTTATCGTTGCCCCTGCCTCCTTGCCAGAGGAAGTTTCTAAGCAGAGAGGAGATTTGGTCCATGATATTTCTGGGAGCGAGCAGAAAGGCTGCTTGATAAATTATTAATGAAGAGAGCTGCGATTTGATTAAAATGACCTTACCTCCTTTTGTCAACCAGTGTCCTCCCCATTTCGAGATCTTGGATTTGAATTTGCAGATTATGTCAGTCCAAAGCGATCTCTTATTCACTCCTGAGATTATGGGTAGGCCGAGATATCTGATTCTCTCCCATTGTGAGTGCCCTTTGAATCCAAGTGTGTTGGCTATATTGATGAGCTCCTGATGATCTATATTCCAGCTGTATACTTCGCTTTTGCTTTCGTTTACCATTGCTCCTGAGACTTTGTAGTAGTTCCTTATGACCGTGCCGAAGGCTTTTGCAATTCTGATTGAGGCGCCCCCCAGAAGGATCGAGTCATCTGCAAATAAAGCATGATTCAGAGAGCTTGTTCTGCTGGAGGTTTTGAGGCCCGGAATGGATCCTAACAGTCTTTCGGCTTCAATTTTTCGACTTAAAGCTTCAGCCAAGATGATATAAAGGTAGGGAGAGAGCGGGCATCCCTGCCTGATGCCTCTCTTGGCTTTAAAGAAGTTTGTCGGCCTGCCGTTTATGAGAGGAGCTATCCAGGGGTTGTTCATGCATGCTTTTAGAAGGTTGACAAACTGTGTGGAGAAGCCAAAGGAAAGCAAAACTTTACTGAGAAATGCTCTATTGACTTTGTCGAACGCATTCGTCATATCAAGCTTTATTATCATACCTTTCTCTTTTCTCTGCTTGCTTGAGTGAATGGTCTCCTGAACTTGAATGACGTTATCCAGGATGTGTCTACCTTTCACAAAGCCTCCTTGGGCAGTAGAGATGATTCTAGGAAGCATGGGCTTCATTCTGTTGGCCAACAGCTTTGCCAAGATCTTATAGGAAGCATTACATAGTGAAATTGGCCTGAATCTGGCAAAGGTTTCCGGATTAGAGTCTTTGGGGATCAGGGCTAAGTAGGTTGAGTTTGTGCTGCCACCTACTTTGGCTTTAGACATGAAACCCCTTACCATCTTTTGAAGATCATTTTTTATGATGTCCCAGCAAACTTTGTAGAAATGTATGGTGAATCCGTCTGGCCCGGGGGCCTTGTCGGAATCCATGGACCAGATAGTCTTGATTATTTCTTCCTCTGTAATAGGTTTGCATAAATCTGCGTTGTCTTCTAGAGAGATTAAGGGGGGGATGTGATTGAGAAATTATGTTTCCTCCGCTTCTTCTCCTTGGTCATCCGAGCTGTAGAGATTCTGGAAGTGTTGTTCTGTAGCTTCTTTGACTTGCTGGTTGCCCTTGCAGATTTGGCCCGTCATAGTCTTAATTTCTGCTATATGATTCCTTGACAATCTGGCCCTGAACTGCTGATGGAAGAAAGAGGTATTGCGGTCCCCTCCTTTTAGCCACAGGCTCCTAGACTTTAATCTCCAGTATTCTTCCTTGTTTCTGAAAGATTGGTAGGCTGATCTCTGCGCTTTGATTTCCTTGTCCAAGAGGTTTTCATTAATATTTACACACTCCAAGTCATTTTGAAGGGAATGCAAAGCCTGGACTGCTGCGACTCTAAGAGAGGAGGGGTTGAGCGTTGGTTTCTTGATCCATTCTTTCAAAGCTTTTTTGGTGAGCTTCAGTTTTTGCTCCCAAACAAAGCTTGGGGAACCTGAAATGGGGGTGTTCCAGGATGCTTTCACCGTATCCAAAAAGCCTTCTCTTTCAATCCATTGAGGAGAGAAGCGGAATGGGATGGGGCCCAAGTCCTCTTCGTCTTCTAAACAGAGCTGAACTGGTTTGTGGTCCGATGACAGTTTGGGCAGAATTCTTGTTGTTATGATTTTCTTGTTCATGAGGAGGGATTGCACTAAAAAACGATCAAGCCGAGCTGAGATATGATCCGTTCTAGTTCTGTTATTTGACCAGGTAAATAGACCTTGGATTGGATTGAAATCTTGAAGGTCCCAAAGTTGAGCAAGCTCCTCCACAACACCTACCATAGGGTCTTTGGAGTCAGTACCTCCTCTTTTTTCTTTGGCTTTCAAAACAATGTTGAGATCGCCAGCGAGAATGATATTGTTGGGAGTTTCCTGTTCAAGAAATTCTGCCAAATATTTCCAACAGTCTCTTTTTTCTGAATAGTTTACAGGTACGTATAGATTGACTAGAGAGATGGATAACTTACTTGGAATGTGGGTAATTTCTGTATATATCCAGTGCAAGGTCTGATAAGTTCTGATCAGTTGGAATTGTTCTTCGCTCCAAAGTGTTGCAAGGCCTCCCGAGGATCCCCGAGCGTTGACAGCTATGCCTGAGTTTTTCTTCCATTTTGTTTTACTGGTTTCTAGCAGGGCTTGTCCTGCTATCTTAGTCTCTTGGAGCATGAGGATATCAGTGGGTTCCGATTTTAAAAGGTTCTTAACTGCTTCTATTTTTGCGGGGCTCCCCAGTCCTCTGCAATTCCAAGAGACTAACTTCATTATTTACCTATGTTTGGGGTGGAGCCACCCTTGGAAGACCTGGGCCTGTTACTTCTCCCGATTGTCATTTCTATCGTGGATTGGCTCCCTTGTGTTTTGAGCCTTTCTGCTTCTTCTTCTCTTTTTTCCTTGCGGGATCTCCTTTCGGGTCTTTTTAATGGCCTCTCAAAGAGTTCTTCCTCTGAGGACTCAGAGCTTTCAGCTATCTTTTTCTTTGTGACTTCGACATACGTGGGGCTTGAGGGGCTGCCTTGGGAGACTTCAATGTGAATGATTCCCCCTCCCTCTTTGTTTTTCGGGGGGATTTCCTCCAGGTTCTCTTCTGCCTGTTCTTTGATCGGTGGATCTGGATGCGCCTCCTCGATTCCTTTTACGTTTTCTCCTGTTTCCTGAGTTAAGGTGACGTTGTTCCTGTCACTTGTTGCTGCGCTTTTTCCTGTGTCTTTCTTTGCTTGGGCTGTTCTCTGGACGAGGGTCCATTGCTCTCCATTCTGTTTTTCAGCCTGTTCCTCTGCTTTCTTCTTACAATTCTTGGCGAAGTGACCGTAGCCGTGGCAGTGTCTGCATTTAAAAGGAAGTTGTTCGTAATCGAGCTCTTGGATGTGCGTCCATCCTGCCACCGTGAGCTTGATCGCTTCAGGCAATCCTTCTTCAAGGTCCACTTCGACGCAGATACGAGCACAAGAGTATTGGTCTCTTCTTACTGCCTGATCTATATACTTGCCAAGTGCATTACCAATGGTTTGAAACGATTTTTGGTTCCAGCAGTGGAGGGGCAAGTGTGGGAGCCTTACCCACACCGGCACAGCAGATGGGACGTCTTAGGAGGGATCAAAGTCTGGATTCCATTGATTTAAATACAGTCCCTGCGGCCCCATGAAGTAGGGGCCATTTCTGAAGATTAAGCTTCTGTCCTCCGAGCTCTCGAAAACAAAGACGAAATACCCTTTGCCCACGAAGTAACTCTTTACGTCGTTTTTTATCAGTGGTTGCTAGTTTCTTTGGGTCCAATCCTCCACGGATTTGGGAGAGGGCCATAGCCCTGTAAACTGGCCTATGAGGCCTTTTTCTGCCAAGTTCAGAGCAGCTTTGCAGGTGTCCTCCTCTGGCAGGGCAACAGAGGGAATCAAATCCATTCTTTTGATGAATTTTTGCTGAGTCGCTGAAGGAGTCCGATTTGTTCCATTCGTTATCAATTTTCTAAATGCTGAGACTTCGGAGGGCGGATCCCCAGGGGGGGCAGAACTCTCAGGAGCCTCCATCTGGCTGCAGGGGGAGGGGCGAGGCTGTGCGCAGAGGCGCACCAGCCTTGTCAGCGCCGCAGACGCTCAGGATTCGGGAAGCAGAGGGATGGGCCGCGCGCAGCTGATCGCAGGATAGATGCAGAGGGAGGGGCAAGGCTGTGTGCAGAGGCGCAGCAGCCTGGACGACACTGCAGACACTTAGAACCCTAGTTGCAGAGGGTCGGGCCGCGCGCAATCGTGCTAAGTCGCAAAGGATAGGTGGCTATTAAATGATGCAGTGGTGCTAAGATTAAAATGATAGAAAGGTTGAGTTGGTTGGTCATGGTCAATAAGTAAAATCCTTTACACGTTGTATCTTTCTAGTAATAAAATAACTGTGCTTTAATTACCAAGCAATTTTGATTGAACTTAAAGGATAGGTGGCTATTAAATAATGCAGTGGTGCTAAGGTTAGCATGATAGAAAGGTCAAAGTTAGTTGGTCATGGTCAATAAGTAAAATCCTTTACACTTTGTATAAAATAAGTGTGCGAAGCTCTGTTTTAAACTAAGAAACAAAAAAAAACTTATCCTTAAAAAAGTTGCTTAATGGGCAGACATGCCACTCAAATTACACTTATCAAAATACTAGCAGAACCCCGGTTATATATTAAGTAGAAAAGTAGAAAATGGTGAATAAGATTTCAATGATATTGTTTTAATCTATTAGAACAGATTTTAATGGTTTGTTAGAATAAATTAATCAAAACTATTAAAATGATTGCCAAAATAATTTGAATAATTTAACTACATAACATAGTTTTGCATTTGTGACACTATTTTTTTTTTAAATAAAGTAATACAATTTTGGATAAAACTATGATTTTTTTATCCTTTAATGTATTTTTAAATATTTAGATGAATTCAAGGTGCACTAAAATATCTTTGAAATAGAATTCTCGGATTACCATGCAAATTAAAAATACTAAAATATTATTCACCAAAATTTAAACCAAATTTACCAAAATGGCGTAGTAAAAATTTCTGAAAATTTCATTTCACATTAAACAATGCTACTTGGAAATTATTACCACCTTATAATTTTAATATTTTGATTTAAATCTTTGGATGGAGTTTGTTAATAAATAGATAATTTTAATTTATTTAAAATGGGCAAAAGTAAAATTTGATTATGAATTTTTATTAAATTAATAAAATTATAAAAAATTTTAAAAAAACCAAAAAAATTACAAATATTAACACTAAATTTACCACATAAAATTTACCTAAATCTCAAAACATAAAAAAAATAGATAACATTTTAAAAATCTCAAAAAAAAAATATCCTCTAAAGTTCAAATCAGAAAAAAGAAATTTACAAAATTTACATCAAAGTGATCAAAGAAGCATTTCGGATAAGTCTATCTAATACTTTTGATATTTCCATTAATACAGGGTTATAAATCTTTGATGTAATATGTTTCTCACTTATATCTCTGAAACTTTGAAAAAGTTCAAACAACTAATTTGGTTGCAGTTATTGCTCCATTGCTCCAGCCTTTGTTGTTGGAACTGTTCAGTCTCTTGGCCAGCCTACATCTGCATATCCTGCAACTCCTGCTCAGCTAGCTGCAAAACAGTGGTTGTCTTACCAACATCTTCATCAACAACAACAGTTATAGATTGTTTGGGCTAATCAGATGCATGATATAGAACACATATTAGACTTCAAAAACCATAGTTTACCATTGGCTAGAATCAAGAAAATTATAAAGGCAGATGAAGATGTGAGGATGATTTCGGCTGAGGCACCTGCAATTTTTGCAAAATCTTGTGAAATGCTCATTGTGGAGCTTATCCTGCGCTCATCGATTCATACCGAAGATATCTTTGATTTCCTTATGGATATTGTACCGAGAGATGAGTCGAATGAGGAGGGTCTTGGTATTCTTGGAGGATCTGTACCTGTTGGAACCCCAAGCACAGGTCACACCTTTTGGGATGATTGGTGGATCTTGCAATGTATGCTCAACAACCTCGCCCTCGTGTTGCTTATATGTCGCGGCAAATGTGGTCACAACAACAAATGCCATAGCAGTCCAGGAGCCCATCCCCTGGCAGTTAGGTGCTTTGAGTTGTTTTCCATAGGTAGATGGTAGTTGTGCACCCAGAAATCATTGGGTATGGCACTTCCTCACAGAGTGCTGCCAAAAATGTAGCCACTGTAAACGGATCGAGTGTTTCGGAGAGACCCTAAGGGCAGAAAAAAAATAATGCATGACAACCAAATGTCAGGGGATAGAAAGATGGATAGATGTAAGGGAAAGAAGGATAGCCATATGTCAGATGCATATAAAAAGTGTAGACAGTGCACTGATTCAAAAGGAAGGCCTATCGGCCTAATTATCAACAAGCTCAAAATGTAGACCCTTCACACAAACTCAATAAATGAAATACATATAAACACATGTAACAGAGGAACCTGATATAAAATGCAGCAGTGTATCTTCAATTCAATGTTCAGTCCCTTGAGGAATATCAACAATACATGCTACAGGAGTTCAAACCCTTCACTCCTCAATTAACAACCTCTACTATAGGCATGTAGACTCCATAGGATGCTCACTTGGTGACTGATTTACATGCTGAGCAACAAGAGGAGACATGACCTCCTTTTGACTTAAAGTTCATCCTTTGAAATGATGAACCTAACTAGCATAAATAGAGGCAGCCTATAACAATGTTAATAACAACACGTCCTATTTATTAAATAGAGAAACACAACCAACAATGGCACCATGAACTCAATCTAGAAATAATAAAACTCAGGCCCAAATAAATGATTCCGAACATCCAATCAGAGAGCTATAAAATCATCCTTTAAAATTGAGTGAGCTCATCCCTTTTTTATAGTGGTGACTTTGTCTCTTGAGAAGCAAACTCAACCCAGGAATTAAAGAGGGACTTGTTCTGTGAAATAACAGGAAACTCGTCCTTTATAGATTGAATATTTTGACCCCAAATTACCAAAGAATATTTAGTCCCTTGGACTAAGGAAACTCGATCCCATAACGATGAACTTCGAACCACTGAAATTGTGGCAAAGTGTGGCCTCTAGTTAATAGAAATTTCAACCTCATATTTGGCTTGGGATTTCACTTGAAAGATGTTATGTAGAAAAGACAAAGTCATGAGATAAAATAAATTGATAACACCTTTTTCCTTCGTTATCTTTTGCAAATCATCTTCTTCTTTGAAATGCAATGGTGAAATCTAAGTGATTTTGATCTTTATACCAACTAGGGTGTATAGTTTCAACACCGAAGCTAGCGATGATGGCCAGGGTTTCTCAAACCCTAAGTTTCTCTTCAAAAACTCTTCAAGATCTCCTTTTCTCTAAATTCAAGTGATAGAATTAGGAAAAACTTCTCACTTTTCCCTTTTTATAATTTAGTGGCCTTTTTTGCCGCCATTTTACCATTTTAATTTCATAAAGTCACTTTAGGAACTTCTCACTTTATAAAATGAATATGACTTTTCATTAGCCTAAGATATGTCCCATTTTTCACCCCCTTAAGCATTTATAATGTTTTCCTAGGAAAATTATGTTCCCTTATTAAAGTTTTCCCCAACTTAGCCTACAAGAACTTGATTAGGTTGGAGGAACTCGACTTATTCTCCCTAAGCGGTTAGGGACATTACAGTAAGGGAGAGGGAATTGAGACTAACACTTTTTGTTTTTGGTGAGGTGGGGAACGGGGGGAGGTGGAGGGTGCAAAAAAGATAGAGAAGAGAAGTGTTCGAGAGATGGAATAGTGCGACCATCCATGGGCATGATCAAAGGAGGCTTTAGTGTCAAAATGAAATAGATTGCATGAGTGTTTTAAGATGCACCAACCTATGTGTGATTGTAATCCATATAATTGGATGAGAGAATTTAATATTAAGAGTCTTTAACTGAAGTTAGAGAACTAGGAATTGTTGAGGAAATTGTTTGATATAAGCACAAAAATCACTAAGAAGGAGGAAGTGTCAAGGAACTATGGGATTAGTAAAGGGATCCCTTTGTGTTATGGAAACCCATTGCTAATGTGTATGGTAAGGATGTTGCCTTGCAAAGTGGTGACGCACTGGAGAAGACTACCATATGTCATCCATGTAAAACTAACATAGTTTTTACGACTATTATACATGGGCAAAAGGACTGGCATGTGTTTGATGTGTGGTTACAGTACATATGTTAACGTGGTGCTTGGAAGGGAAAAAAGTCAGAAGGGCATAACCTTGTGTTCATAACTCATTTCAATGAAATTTTTGTTGTTGAAAAACTCTTGATGAGTTGAAGGCAATGGTGATCTCAAGAAAGAGTTTTAAGGTGGTTGAGGGAGGAGGAATTTTGATAATCCCATCTCCGTAAAGTAACTTTGGAGGTCGGGCTTGGACATCTAGTTCCCTCAAAAAGGTCTTGAGTGGGCTAGGTGATGCTACACAAAATGCACATATTGGCTATCCTTTTGATGTTGTGTTAGGATCTTGGACATCTAAGACATAAAACTATATAGTAAAATCATCATTGGACTCATCTACTTTTGAAGCAATTATAGACCAAAACATTTGATGTTCATAAAATCCATGTAGCAAATGAGTTTTCTTACAAAATAATTTAATTTTAACATTGTAAAACATCATTATGTCTGATTAAAAAAAAAAAAAAAAAAACACCACAGTTGTATTGCTCATTGGACAAGGTTTAAAAAAAAACCCACAGTTGTATTGCTTATTGTACAAGGTTTTTAAAATCATTATACGACAAGTCTAGGGATTTTTTTTTTCATTTTTTTAATATATACAAGATGACTATAATTGAAATGAATATAATGTAATTCATCAATTTATATTAGATTTCAATAAGCGAAGAAAATAAAAGTTTTTTGCATTTTTTATATGGTGATTGAAGGGAAAAACTAGTGCCAAAGTAACCCTACGACTCGTGGAGTTAAGAACACTTTTTATGAGGACTATTTTTTTTTTATGTTCTGGGAGTTAGAAACAAGGCAAAAAAACTCACTAAATCCACTCTAATATTGCTAGAAAGTAATGCATAAATTTCACAAGGAAGGGCACCTAAAAGATGTTCCTTCAACTAGTTATCTCATTTTATCCTAGAATTGGAATTAGCAAACTTGCAAGTATTCCCAAGATATATTATGAAAATTATTACTCTCAAATTAACATGTAGTGGCAATGCCATAGCAAGAAGTAACCAATGTAACATGTAACTAATCATCTCAACTAACACCAACATCAGCATAGTAGGTAGTCTACCCACTCACTATGCATTGATAGTGTCATAGTAGGCAACTAATTTGCCTAACATGCAACAATGACATTACAACAATGAACCTACCAACATAACATGCAATGACAACATTGTAGCAAGTAAGGAACCAACTTAGCATGCAACGAGAACTTCACAATAGGCATGTAACTAGCTTAATATGCACAAACAAGATCGTTGCATGCAACTAACCAACTTAACATTTAGCAACGACAATATGGTAGTGAACTTACCAATTTAACATACATTGATAGTATCATAGGAGGAAATCTAACCAACTTAACATGGAGCAACAACACTCAGACTTCCTTGGCTCTCCAAGTTGACATACTTCTCAAGATGCACCTCTTTTATTACCCTTTGTCATGACCTTTCATCATATGTTCTTACTTTATATTCCTCGCTTTCAACTCCTTCTAGCAATGAGCAACAAATGAAAAATTAATCTAAAAAGTTAAGATGACTATCCATATAAAAAAGCTAAACATTTTATATTTTTGATTTTTTTTGTTTGCCATCACCAAAATCTAGTGAAACAATCTTTACCAAAACTATAAATTTTTGGCATTATGGCTAATGTATTGTCCTCAATGGCAACTTACTTGATAAAGATGTCAACATTGTGATAACAGGATTGATACAGATGCTACAGGTGATATGGACAAAGAAATGTTAGTTAAAAAACAAATGGATGATAAAATAAGAGTTTGAGAAAGTATACGCGGGTCCTGAGAAGCAAGGTCGCGTACATATGCAGGTATTGTGAAGAAAAGTCGCGTAGAAAAACTGCACCATGGTAATCTGGATACCAAGGGTTTTTACCATGGTATTGGCCCATAGTAATGGGTGCAACAACAATTATTTGATCCCGTCAAAGAATACCAATGACATTACTAAGGATTGGCCTAAGGTATTGACTAAGGCTAAGGCTATATAAAGAGATGGAGATCAAGGTGTTGGGTGTGTAAGTATTGGGTTGTATATGAATGATTTGATCTAAAATAGGTGTGCACCAGGGAGCAAGGAGAAGACTCATATTTGAAAGATCTGAAATATGTTGACATATATGCTTATTTGTGCAAATGTCTACATAGCTAATATTGATGAAACTATGACACTATGATACATTCAAAAGTTTGTACTATTGATAGTAAAGGTTGCTGAAAGTGAAATTGTGTTTGCAGCAATTTTTTTCTCACCTCTTTAAGATGAAATTGAATGTTCTCTTTACAATAACTTTGGTCATAAAGAAACTGAATATAGTAGCAACATGGGACCATCATACTAGCATGAGCATAATACAATAACACCTAACGCACATAATAAGAAAACTACAGATTTTGGAAATCGTAGTCTAGCTTTGTATGCAGGAGATCAAGAAAATTTGTGGTACATTGAAAACAAATGTTCAAAGCATATGACAAGTGACAAAAATAAGTTTATTTCTTTTAATGAAATAAAGAAAGAAAATAATGTAAATTTTCGTAATAATTCACCTGCTGTTACCAAAGGGAAAGGAACCGTGTTGTTAAAGAAAAAGGTCAAGGCTGGAAATGTTTTATTTGTTGATGGATTGAGACATAACTTGTTAAGTGTTAGTCAAATGTGTGACCAAGGGCATGAAGTTGTTTTCAGATCAAATAATTGTGTGGTAAGAAATCTAGACATAGGTAAGATCATAGTAAAGGGAACAAGAACTCTAGACAATGTTTATGTCTTAGAAGGTGACCAAGAAAATTGTTACTTAAGCAAATCTGAAGAAATATGGATTTGGCACAAAAGGTTGGGACATCTTAGCTTTTCTCAATTATACAAATCAAGCATATTGGGAGCAGTTTGTGACTTGCCCAAAATCTCTCCACCTGAAAATGGCATCTGCAAATCATGTCAATTTGGTAAGAATACCATAGTTCAGTTTAATGCTAAAGAAGATACTTCAAGTAAGCCACTTGAACTTATTCATACTAATTTGTGTGTTCCTATGATAAAGAAGTCTTCTTGTGGTGAACAATACTTCACATGATTCATTGATTATTTTACAAGAATGTGTTGGATTGGCTTACTAAAACATAAAGATGAATCATTTGATAAATTAAAGTATTCAAGGCTCTGGTAGCAAATGAGTTAGATTTGAAAATCAAATGCCTTAGATCTAATAGAGGAGGAGAGTTTATATCAGATGAGTTTTTCAATTTATGTAAACAACATGGTATCAAAAGACATTTTTCTATAGTTAAGACTCCTCAACAAAATAGAATAGCATAAAGAATGAACAAAACAATCCAACAAATGGCGTGTGCCATTCATGATGAGTTAGGAACAACACATACCTTATGGGGGGAAGCAACACATACAACTGTGAATATTCTTAAAAAAACTCATGTTCAAGTAAACAATGATAAAACTCCATATGAAATATGGTATGGTAAGCCTGCAACTGTTAAACACTTTAGAATTTTTGGAAGAAAATGTTACATAAAGAAAAATGATGATAAGATTGGAAAATTTGAATCTAGAGTTGATGAAGGAATCCTTCTTGGATACTCTTTTAGAAGCAAGGGATATATATGCTATAATAAAAGGCTTCAAAATATTGTTGAATGCATAGATGTTGTAATTGATGAAGCATCCACATGTACCAAAAGAGAAGAACTAACAGATGACGAACCTCTCCTAACTACAAGGCAAAAGGTTGTAAGAGAAGGAAATAGAGAAGCATAAGAAGAAGGAAACAAAGGTACATATACATCTGAAAAAGACTCCTTCAAGGCATGTTAAAAAAAATCATCCTTAATCTCAAATTATAGTTGAAAAGTAAGCACAGATACAAACTAGAAGAACTCTTATTGGAACTTCTAGTTACCTAGCCTTACTATCCATAATTGAACCTTAAAATGTGAATCAAGCATACAAAGACGAATTTTGGGTTACGACAATGCATGAAGTACTTGATCAAATAGAAAAGTACCATACATAGGAATTAATACCAAGGCTTCATGATAAAAATATTATTGGGACAAAATGGGTGTTCAAAAACACACTGAATGAAAATGGAGAAGTAAGTCGAAACAAACCAAGACTTGTATGCAAAGGTTATGCTCAACAGGAAGGGATAGACTTTGAAAAAACATTTGCATGTGTAGCTAGACTTGAAGACATGAGAATGTTTCTTTCATTTTCAAGTTTTCATAACTTTAAAGTATATCAAATGAATGTTAAATCTACATTCTTAAATGGGGATCTAGAAGAAGAAGTCTATATAGAAAAACCTCAAGGGTTCATTCTTGGCAATGATAAAAATCTTATGTGCAAACTTAAGAAGGCATTTTATGTATTAAAACAAGTTCCTCGTGCATGGTATTATCATTTTTGCAGGTACATTCAGCGATAAGGGTTCAAAAAGGGGTTTGTTGATAACAAATTATATATCAAAATTGATAAAGGTAAACTCTTAATAGTTGTTGTTATGTAGATGACATCAATTTTGGAAGCAATGTAGAGTCTGTGAGTCAAGGATTTGCTTCAGTTATGCTGCAAGAATTTGAAATGTATCTACTTGGTGAACTAACATACTTTCTTGGTCTTCAAGTTCAACAAACTAAGAATGGTATCTTTCTTTCTCAAACCAAGTACCTCAAACAAATTTTGAAAAAATATGGGATGGAGGGCTGCAAGCCAATATGCACACCAATGATAATAGGATGAAATCTTAGTCAAAATGATGATTCTCCTTAAGTCAATCAACCATAATACAAATTTATGACTGGGATCAAGCCATGCTTTGTATGTAAACCCATTATTTTGGGCAACTAAAGTAATGTTGGGTCAAATATGCAACCCCACTGTGTTGGGTGATTGATGTAATCATGAGCTATTGGTCATAAGAAATGTCATTTTTGAGTCATACAGTCTTGTACTCTATTGAATA
>APFE030086249.1:65198-124453 GCA_000404065.3 Pinus taeda
TTTTTTTTTTTTTTTTGTTAATTTTAATTTTTATTTACTTATTTTTTTTCTCTGGTTGGGTTTTGCATTCATTGATTTTAATGCTTCAAAATTTCAGTTGATTTGTAGTGTGACAATGTCTCAAGTTCAGTGCTTCAATTTGTTTAGGTTTATGGTTGGTATGGGTCCAGTTTGAAAATTTGATGAAAGGTAGCCTACAGGTTGCAACCCTCAGCGCCTTGTGGACCACTTTTCAAAATATTTCAAATTGGATCCATATGTCAAACATAGGATTCGGTAAAAGAATTCAAGGGATTGTAGCTCCCTTCCAGTGGGTGCTCGAGAACGAGAGAATATTGTAGCCTTCTGCAGGTGGGTGCCTGGGTACTGACAAGAGTCTACATCAATACAAATGTAATATTTTCTTTATATCATAAGAACGAAGACAAAGACAACAACAACAATGGTTTTATCTCACATTGGGTTTCAACCTAAAGTCCCGGTGTTCTATGTGTGTTTGCTGTGATTTCTTTATGTTCTTTACTGCATACTGAGAAATAATTAATCTACTGATGCATTGATTGAAGATAATTATTTGATAGAATACATAAAAAATCAATGAACTAGATATATGTTGGTTTCCTTATTTGAAATAACATACATATGCAAGTCATCTTAATAACTTGAGTGGGCCTAATGGTTAAGAGCACGTGTTTCCTCCTAAGAAGTCATAGGTTCAAAACCAGAGTGGGGTAGAGTATGTATGCCTTCATAGACTTAGCAGTCAAATCCCTTGTCCCACAAACAAGGGGTTTTCATACCCAAATTTGGTGTCTAACTTGGCCGTGACCTTAAAAATGAATATTATTATTATTAACAATAGTGTATACTTTTTTTCGAAATATAAAATTTAGACATTTAAATTTAAAATAGTAATTCACCCTCATTATTTTTCACAATTTAACTTTAAATAAATATATATTAACTGTTAATACATAAAATTTAAATTTTACAAATTTTCATACCAAAAATACTAATCTCTTCCTATCATTTTAACTTATCAAAAAAATATTAAAATTACATCACATTAAATTTTCTAACTAACATTTGAGACATTTTCATGCCTTCAATTTTCTAATTCGGATCCTAACCAACGCTGAAAATTTAACGCTTTCAATTTTCTAGTCCGTTGCTATGCTTAATAAATTCATGGTGAGCACTAGTCTAAGCGGTGAATGTCCAAGTCTAATCACTCCTATTTCTAAAAGGAATTGCCTCCCTCATTGCCATCTCTTTAATCAATAAAGTTAACTTTTACCTCGATAAAGGCAACCTACTTTACATTAAATTTAAGTCCCATCCCTTCTGCAACTTGGCCAGCTTTGGGAGATCCCCAAAATCTCTTAAAATCTGGTTTAAACATCCGTACGGTTAATAAATTATAATGATAATATGTTACTGTTGTACCACGTATATTTCCACTACCGCCTTTATTTATATGAAGTTACAAGACTAGAACTGAGAAAAGTTCTTCCTCTAGGCTCTCAGCCTTCTGCTGTGCGTATCACCGTATCATTTGCGAGCTCCGAGCATTGAAGCCCGAAGCAGTTCGATTCGATGGCAAATCCTCCAAAACCATGGAAGATCGAATACGCCAAGTCTTCAAGATCGACCTGCAAGACATGCAAAAATACCATCGAGAAAGACGTGCTGAGAATCGCTAAGATGATCGCTGCCACACAATTCGATGGCTTCATGCCTGTAATTTCTCCTCAGCCCATTCTATTTAATATTAAATCGGTTCCATAGAGTTCACATTCATTGCTTTTATACTGTCACTTAGCATAGATGACTGCCGCTCCATCTTCTGTATTTATATCTTAAAGAAATTGCGGCCTCGCGGCAGCATTGAGCTCGTCGTATCTTATCGCTAGGTTGGTGAGGTCAACTTATTGATATTTGGTCAGATAAGGTTATTTTTAAGTATTCTGTTAGGGCATTTTTAGATAATGGGCAATTTAAGTGACGTCTTTGCAGTTTTGTCCTGAATTTGCCAACCGTGCTCAAATAGGAGCACTTGCGCTCTTCATTCAACGCATTTGAGGTTTTTATTTTCACCGAGTAACGTGGGCCCCTTTTCCAGAGCTCAATCAGTACTATGCATTCTACAGTTAAATTGAATGGATACAATGTGCTCCAAGAATGTTGAGGAAATCCATTTTATCCTAGGAATTCTGGAGCTGTTCATATGAAAGTGCTTCATCTCTCTGTATCATAACTAAAAATAGCTTACCGGGGTTTTGGCAAGGGAATTATCAGCCATATTATTTGCGATTCAGTTGGACATAGACGAAGGGTTTTTGCCAGACCAATTTCCACCAGTTTTGAAGCTTACCCAAATTTGTGGGCCAATGCAGAGTGCTACTTCTTTCCACATACGCTAATTTGGCCTTCTAGTCGTTGTTTTATTTTAAACCTTCCTTTCTGTTCAGCCAGAAATGCCATAAATATACTGGATGGTTGTTTGGTAGAGTAAATTGAAAATTTATGCTTGTGATTTTTAGCTAATGTGCATAAAAAAACTATAATATTAAGAGAAGTTCTATTTCGTTGGGGTGTAATTCCCAAAGATTCCTATAAACCACTGTCCACTGCTGAGCCTCTCACGCAGCCGCTGATGATTTTTGTTCTGTAATTATTCTCGGGCTTTGTGCTGTTTGTTTATGATGTTTTTGGGACTCTATGGATGTTAAGCTAATGCATTCATCTAATGGGCCGTTTTTTGTTTCTAAGCCATCCAGTTTTTGAGTTTGTATGGTGCTGGTGGTGACCAGATTTGGGGCCTTCTTTGGGGTAGATAGTGCACTCGTAGATCTCTTTTTATAGTAACAGCTAAAGGAATTATCTTATAAAATAAAATAAAAAATAAAAGCAGAAACAAATTATACCCAAACTTGATATCATCGTTGATAAATTAAGAGGCAAATCTACATAAATTAGTTCATTTTTTTTGAAATTACCCTAGCTTATCAACCAAGGGGCACCAGGTCCATGTAAAACAATTCCTTCATTGAGCTAGTTGCCTACACAACTTCAGTTTTATGAAAGAACTTGTTGAGATTGTTCGGGATTAGTTCTGAAGAATTGTTTTTGTTTGAAAGTGCCTGACAAGCCTCTTATGGATCTTGTTGCCTACATAACCTCAATTTTGTGAAAGAACTTGTTGAGATTGTTCGGGATTAGTTTTGAACTATTGTCTTTCGTTTGAAAGCGCTTGACAAGCCTCTTATGGATCTTGTTGTCGGGAACACTTTAGTTAGTTCCCGAGAAATTGCATTAATATCTTATCTGCCTTTTGGAAATATCTATGATAAATGTAAAATGCTTTTGTTGGAAACATTGCTATCTACTATCAGCTCAGTGTCATCCACTGCCTCAATTTTCTCTACGGAATTAGTTTGGTGATGTAATTTCAGTGATAGAATTACTCACTCATTGTATTGCAAGGCATTCAAATAGTTATTGGATCTTTATGGTCATGGGGACTTTGGCAATGGAGGCACGACATGTGCTTGTCCTTCTAATAATAGAGCCACTTTAAGTCATGGGTGGATTTCTATCTATTAAGCAATTTGGTTAATTGATTTGTAGTGTAACAAGATCAATGCTGTAAATTTTTTCTACCCCTTTTGAATGGTTCCTTGGAGAACTATCAAATTTTGTTTTAAATGATTCATAGACTTGTGATGATAGTCCATTTTATTTGTCCAATAATCTAGTTGCATAGAGTGACTCTCCAATCTATAGATCATGGGTTCTTATTCCTAAAGGTTGTGAAGAGCCAAGTTGACTATGGTTTAGTGCCCTCCATGTGAGAAGTGATTGTTGCAATACCAACAAAACCTTGTGTTTATAGTAGGCTTGGTCTTTATTGTTGTCTTGACACCATTCAATCATCCATGAAGCATCGAACTCACATATTCCTCTATTTTCTTTGAAAGGTAGTCTTGGCCCACTTTTAGGCCTTCACATCAATGAGACAACGCTAATAAGGTGCCATTACAGCTTCCTTTTCTATCTGACTTGTTAAAACACGACATGATTTAGGAATGGAAGACTACGTAGAAAATGTGAGCAAACTTTGGAAATGTGAGCCACCATTTTAGAAATGGTTGTATATATGGCAAGGCTCTTGTCATGAAAAATTGTGTCAAAGTGAGTGTTAAATTATGGGTATGTTCTATGCTTAGAGCAATTTACTTATTTTTTTTTCTTATTACCCACAGATTAGCAATCACATATACATAAAGTAAAGTGCAGATAGAAACATTAAATGATTGACATAAAACAAGCCAAGATAAGAGACACAAGATGTGGCGGCTAGCTAGGGACAAACCCCAATGCGGGGAAACTCTTTGATCAAATCTTCTTTTATCTTCAATAGTTCAGCAAAGAGAAATAGTACAAAATCAAAATTCTGTAATTTTATATCAGCAACAGCAAACCCTAGATCAACAAAGTCAAACTTGGTCAAACGAGTGGAAATTGACCTCCAATATGTTTGGTCAATTTTTGGTCAGCTAACCCTCGAATGGCCTGAAGGAACAACCCTTGAACAACCTTGAAAAAGCAGTCAAACTGCAATTGATTGAAGTCATCTTGCTGCCCCAAACTAGGGTAGCCAACACCGGTCAAACCAGAGGCCAGATCACCTTGGTTTTCGTGCCAAAATCTGCAGACTGCTTAGGAGAGGCAGGCAGACCAAATCCGCACTCTTAGATGGTCAACGCTTGGTCAAGAGATGACCTGCAGCCCCTGCGTCCTTCTTCCTGCGTTTGCCTTGCCCTACTGCATCTTCTTTTCCAGCCACACGTGTGAGAGAGAGAGAGGCTCCTTTGATGTGTAGGAGAGGGAGAAGATGCGTGATTGAATGAGTTCCAAATGACTCGACCTCTCTTCTATTTATATGAAACACTGGGCATGTGTGCCACAGACTTAGCTGCTAGCCGACCTTGACAATTTGTCAAGTAATTAGAAATAAATTCATATCTCCGTAAATACTTGTCAGAATCGAATGATCTTTAGATCAATCCTACACCTCTCAATGAGAGGAATCTAGGAAAAATATCAGCAGCCATAAATAAGGTGAACCACATGGAGTTTGGCTCTAGTTGCTAATTTTAACACTCCCTCTCAACTAGGGAGAACTCCATTTGCAATCTGTTTGACCGTCGCTACTATCCATCCATCAAATGCACTGCCCTGCACAGCTTGACCCTGATTCTCATCTGCTCTGCTTTGCTCGAACTATGAAGAAGAAGAAATGATCGAGGATGTATCATACCATCCTCCACTGACCCGAAGTCAGTCTCAGAGTGTGTACCACTCTCACTGATCCCAAATTAGTATCATTGATCCCAGATCAATGGAGGTCATCCTAGCATAGGGAGTACGATAGATACAACGATGCGTCCATCAATAGTACTATTATGGTCCCTAACCTCATTTCCTTGCTCATTGATTAGATGAGAGGTACTTCCCATGAGTCCCAGACTGCATGTGTAGGATGCCTCGACAGGAGAACTAATCATCTTGTCCACAGGAGAACAAATCATCCTGTCCAATAGATGCCATGGAGAACTAATCATCCTGTTCCACAGTTGCCATGGGGTGTCACAGGGGAAGGTTGGACCTTTTACCCCGTACATAGTGCACCACCAGGGGATGGTGAGTCGCCCTGTGGTCACATGTCGCTCCAAGAAGTACCCCGTGCCCCCCTGGAGCTCCCAGAGCTCAATACATCATACTCGACCCTCATAAGAGGGTCTCTGAACGACACCAAGTCATTCTCGGAAAGTCAAGAATTTGACCTTTCCCATGGGCTTTGTCAGAATGTCGGCGACCTGTTCATCTGTACCGATATGTTGGAGCCTTATTGCTCCTTGCTACACCATATCTCGAATATAGTGGTACCTGATATCGATATGCTTGGAACGATCATGAAATATGGGATTCTCTGATAAACGAATCTTGCTCTGGTTGTCACACAGCATCACGGTGGTATCTAATGTAAATCCTAACAACTCCCTGAAGAGCTTTTGCAACCAGACTACCTCACAGGAGGCCATACTAGCAGTAATGTACTCTGCCTCAGCGGTGCTCAAAGCCATCGACTTCTGCTTCCTGCTCATCCAGGATATCGAGGTAGATCCCAAAGAGAAACAACACCCTGAAGTGCTCTTTCGGTCCACTACACTACCTGCCCAGTCAACATTGGTATATCTAAGTAGTCTCACATCTCCAGTAATGTATCTCAACCCATGAGTGATCGTGCCACAAAGATATCTCAACAGATTCTTGGCACCAATCCGATGTGAGTGGTGAGGCTTAACCATATGTTGACTCAATGTGTTGATTGCAAAGCATATATCCGGACGGGAGTTCACCAAGAACATCAATGCTCCGATGAGTTGACGATACTTGGTAGCATTTCGTAAAATAGGTCTGTCAACACTACTGCTTAACTTCTTGATGTCAAGCTCCATCAGGGTAGTTACGGGCTTGCAGTCCACCACGCCGAATCTCTCCAATATTTTCACCACGTATTTTCCTTGAGATAGGAAAATCTCTTTTGGTTTCTACTAGACTTCCAGTCCTAGGAAATAGTGCATAAGTCCTAGGTCTTTCATCTCGAACTTAGAAACCAACTCCCTCTTACATTTGTGAATGAGAGGGTCGGCACCTGTTAGAAAGAGATCGTCAACATATAGTACCAGTATGAGAGGCTTGTCATCTACAACCTTAAAGTAAAAGTTAGGGTTGGCTTCACTTCTAGTGAATCCCAACTTCATCAAGTAGCTATTGATCCTCTCATACCATGCTCAGGGTGCTTGCTTTAGCCCATAGAGGGCCTTCTTCAAGCTGCACACATGAGATTCTCGATCATAAATCTCAAATCCTTCGGGTTGCTCCACATAGACCTCCTCTTTGGTCGAACCATGTAAGAACTCAGTTTTGACATCCATCTGATGTAGGTTCCATCCATGCAAAGCAACAAGGGCAATGATCGAGCGGATGGTGGTATATCGTGCAACACGTGCAAATATATCGTCATAGTCTATACCTTCCTTCTGGGAAAAGCCACGAGCAACAAAACGAGGCTTATAGTTTTCCGCACTTCCATCAACTGCATGCTTTATCATGTAAAGCCATTTTGAAGTGACAACTACTTTGTCCTGGGGTTTGGGGACCACATCCCAAACATCGTTTTTCATGATGGACTCATGTTCCTCGGTCATAACATCCTTCCATACTTTATGCTTGACAGCATCTGTGAATGACGAAGGCTCATTTTAGATGATCATGCTCATGATGGTCAGGTATCCCTGATACTTGTTCGGCTTCTTACTTTCACGGAAGATTCCTTTGGGTGCAATGTGTCCTTCAACATCATCAAGTGTCCCCCTAAGCCATGAAGGCCTCTTCCTAGAAGAGGAAGGCTCCTGCGGAGGAGGATCAATAGGATCCATAGGTTCTTCCACATCGGGCATCGTCTCATCTTCCTTTTCCTTCGGTTCCCCGGTGTTAGCTTCTTTAGATTCTCTTAGAGTAGGAAGATTGTTTACTTTGCTGAGAGCCATATCTTCATCAAAGGTGACGTCATGGCTAATCTCAACTTCCCTTTAACCAGCCACATAGATTCTATAGCCCTTAGTATTTTCGCTATAGCCCACGAAGATTCCTTTCTTTCTAGATGCACCCAATTTATTCATTTTCTCCTTCAGCACATGAAAATATACAAAGCTTCCAAAAATTCTAAAATGAGATACGTCATGTTTCTTACCAGTGAACATCTCTTCGGGAGTCTTGGAACCCAATGCTTGATGAGGTCATCGGTTTTGTACATATACGACGATATTTGCAGCGTTGGCCCATAGAAACTTCGGAAGTCTTTAATCATGGAGCATAGCACGTACAACTTCCACAATTGTACGATTCTTCCTTTCTGCCACACCATTCTGCTTAGGAGTATATGGTGTAGTAGTCTCCCTCTTAATGCCAACCTCTTTGCAAAAGCCATGAAACTCAATAGATTCATATTCAGTCCCATTATCAGTCCTTAAGGTCTTGATCTTCTTTTCGGTCTGATTCTCGATCAAGGCTTTGAAGTGCCGAAACCAAGAGAACACTTCATCCTTCTTTTTCAAGAAGTATATCCAAGTCTTGTGAGAATAATCATCTGTAAAAGTGAGGTAATATAAATATCCTCCCAAGGAGTTCACAGGCATCATACCGGATATGTCTGAGTGAACCAACTGCAATATATCGGAGGTCTTGCTTTGGCTTGAGGGGAATGGTCCCCTTTTGAGCTTGCCTTCGGCACATCCTGGACATACACCTTGTTGCTCTAATATGAATTCAAGCATCCCAGTTACCATTTTTCTCACATCAAGTAGAGCTTTATAATGAAGGTGAGCAAACCTCCGATGCCATAGTTTGGACTGAAGGGATGTGTCACAAGACATGACACCCAGCGGACTTCCTCTGACCTGATATAATGAATCAACTCAAAACCCAAGAGTCAAAGCATCTTTAAAGTTCTTTTTCCATACACGTACCTTGCCATCGCCGAAGGCCACCTTGTAGCCTTTGTCTTCCATTGCCGAAATGGACACCAAATTCTTTTTCAGATTGGGTACATATAATACATCTTGTAAATGAATTATATTCCCCTGATTCAATTGAAGAGTGACATTCCCTACGCCTTTTACGGGATATTTTAAATTGTCTCCAAGAACAATTTCCAGGTTGGTCTCCTTCTCTACCAGATTAGAGAGAGCTTCTTTGTAACCAGTGAAGTGCCTTGAGGCACCACTATCGATAAGCCAATTTCCCAGTGAGTCCGGAGGAGTAGTAGTAGAGAGAGCCACTGGTAGATAATATTCATCTTGCTTATTGTTAACAGTGTTAGATTCATACCTGGAGTTTCTTGCCTTCTTGAAGGGTTGCCCTCTTCCTTGATTTCCGACATTTCTTTTGCCTCTGCCATTTGACCTGCCATTCCTTTGGTTGTCTTGAGAGTGATTTTGATCATCGTCTCGATGTGAATCGCTTTTATCAGGGCACTCTCTTGCATAGTGGCCCGTTTTATTGCAATTGTAACATCGTCCTTTTCTTCCACCCTTCGGTCTAGCCTTTCCTTTGAATTGAGCCCCAGAATTGTTTTTTCTTTTAGCATGAGAAGAAAAAGCAGAGGGATGGCCTTTAAGTAAGGGCATTTCTTGCTCTTCCATCCTTGTTTCTTCTTGAATGCATCTAGCCATCGATTCCTCAAATCCAGGAATTACGTTATTGTTGAGAAGAGTAGTCCTGAATATATACCATTCAGATGGCAATCCTCCAAGAGTCGAGTGTCATTTCCCTGTCAGGAATTACTTCCCCAATAGATAGGAGATTGTTCTTGATCTCGGTGATCCTTAAGAAATATGCTTGCATACTCTCATTTTTTCCCTTCTTAATTTCCTTAAGCTTATTTCTAAGGAACAAAACTTGATTTGCATCATTAACTTTAAATAAACTCACCAGTCTATCGTAGATTTCCTTGGAGGTGGTCAGCTCGGAAACATAGGCCGCCAGGCGCTTGTCGATAGAGTCCCGGATGATCTTCCATGCTTTGACTTCTCCCTTGGTCCATTTGTTTCTAGCAACAACGGATGCATTTGATGGAGGCTCAACAATCCTGCCTCTCACATGGTCCAACACTTCCTGCTCTTCTAATGTTAAATCGAGAGACATCTTCCATTCGTGGTAGTCAGACTTCTCACGGAGTTTGTCTTTAGCAGGGAAGTGTGTTGAGGACCCCATGATTTCTTTAAGATAGCCTTATAGCCTTGCCAACCTTCTCTTTGGTGATTGCTCTTGCTCTTGCTCTTGCTTGGGCTTTGTCTTCACCTCGACTCCGGTACCATGTTAAATTATGGTATGTTCTATGCTTAGAGCAGTTTACTTATTTATCTTCTTATTACCCACAGATTAGCAATCACATATACATAAAGTAAAGTGTAGACATAACATTAAATGATCGACAAAAAACAAGCCAAGACAAGAGACACAAGATGTGGCAGCGAGCCAGGGACAAAGCCCAATGTGGGGAAACCCTTTGATCAAATCTTCTTTTCTTTTCAATAGTTCAGTAGAGAGAAATAACACAAAATCAGAATTCTGTAATTTTATATCAGCAACAGCAAACCCTAGATCAGCAAAGTCAAACTTGGTCAAACAAGTGGAAATTGACCTCCAATATATTTGGTCAATTTCTGGTCAGCTAATCCTTGAACAACCCTTGAACAGCCCTGAAAAAGTAGTCAAACTGCAGTTGATTGAAGTCAACTTGCCGCCCAAACTAGGGCAGTTAACACCGGTCAAACTAGAGGTCAGATCATTTCTGTTTTCGTGCCAAAATCTGTGGCCTGCTTAAGAGAGGTAGCCACACCAAATCCGCACTTCTAGATGGTCAACGCTTCGTCAACACTGGTCAAAGAGATGACTTGCAGCCCTTGCGTCTGCCTTGCCCTATTGCGTTTTCTTTTCCAGCCACGTGTGTGAGAGAGAGAGAGGCTCCTTTGATGCGTAGGAGAGAGAGAAGATGAGTGATTGAATGTGTTCCAAATGACTCAACCTCTCTTCTATTTATATGAAACGCTGGGCATGTGTGCCACACACTTAGCTGCTGGCCGACCTTGACAATTTGTCAAGTAATTAGAAATAAATTCATATCTCCATAAATACTTGTTGGAATTGGATGATCTTTAGATCAATCCTACACCTCTCGATGAGAGGAATCTAGGAAAAATATCAGCAGCCATAAATAAGGTGACCCACATGGAGTTTGGCCCTAGTTGCCAATTTTAATAGTGAGGGATATTGTTTACTTTAATTATCCCACTTGGAGGAATGATTTGTAGAGGATTGTTTATAATAATGCTCATGTGTGATGAGAGAGTGAGGGATATTGTTTACTTTAATTATCCCACTCGGAGGGATGATTTGTAGAGGATTGTTTATAATAATGCTCACGTGTGACGAGAGAGCCTGGAGTCATAGCCTCCTACCACCTTATCATTGGAGCATGTTGACAAAGTTACATAGATACACTCATTGAGCATTGAGAAGACAAGCCCAATGTCCTTGCTAAAGGAAAGTCCTTTATGAAGCACAATTAAACGTTGTCATGACGTTTCATTTGGACCTCATTTTCAAGTAAACAAGTTTAGGGGTCTTGTGGAGAGCCACCTTTGTCGTCTTAAAATTGGCAAGATAACATATGTTGACTCTTACTTGCTGCACAGTTTTAAATTGCAAGATAACATATGTTTGCTGTCTTAAAATTGGTAAGGTAACATATGTTGGCCCTTGCTCTTTGTCCTTGCCATCTTTGTCTCCTTCCATCATTTCAAGGGGTATTCCAATTCTCAACTCTTTAAGAGAATAACTCATATAGATAGGGTGGTAGTCTTATCAATGGGAAACTGATGAACCTTATAGTTTTCCCTTGAAATTTCTCTTATTCTCAACCTTGTTTTGGCTTGAAATATGAGGTAGAGCCTTTTATGAACCATTATATGGTGGAGAAGCGTTCCTTTGGAATTCCTTCTTTTGTGTTGATTTTTAGTTCCTCAACAAAGGGACAAAGTCACAAAACCCTTTCATTTGCTCTAAAATCTTCTAATTTGTTTTTGCAAAATTCTAGTAGCTCCATGCTTTTAAAGTGGGAGAGCAACAATGTCCATCTTTCGATCACTTTGGTTTATCTACAATTGTTAGGCTTGATGTCCGTTTGTGAAGATGAGATAATTAGAGAGGAATCATTCATGTAGATGAGCGAGTTTGAGGTTAGTGATTTAGTTATTTGTAGATCTTCATTATTGCAAAGGCTTTAGCATAATTATTCATTGTCTTGGAAATACTCTATGCAAATTTAAACTCTTTTAACTCCTAGGATCATAAACTAAGCCTTCAAATCTTGTCAAAACAAGATTTCTTGTACATGTCCCATTGAAGTAAAGGACAAATCTCTTTTTCTTGGGGCTTTTTTTTGTCTTTAATTTGATATTTTCTGCTAAGGGTTAAATGAAAACTTTGCAAAAGTTCAAGGAGGAGAGTTATAAATACATTATAACAAGTCTTGATCATTTTCTTTTCCTTCCTAGTTTGCAGTGTTTTTTGTTGTTGTTGAAAATGTAGTGAAGGAAGGTCTTCTGGCTTTTGTGCCTTAGCCATTGAAGACCACAAATTAGTCTTTCTGTCACACGAGTGTGAATTCATGAGATAAACTTTAGTTACAATGAGTTGATTGGAGAGAGAATGAGTTAAGACTTCAGTGTTGTTTGGAGAGAGAATGAGTTGAGTTCTCAGTTAACTTGCAATCACAACTAAAGGAAACTCGTGATACTAGTGTGAACTACTAATTGAACTTGGCCTCCTAGTATGCATCACATCCTACTAGGCAGAGAAGGACGAAGGCACAAGATAAATAATCATTCTTTGTGTGGAATGCACATTATTGAGGAGTGAGAGTGCACATAGATATAGGAGCAAATGTGTGTAAGGATTGTGGAGCAAGGGGATCTAGCTTCGCAAAGCAGGTTGAGACTATCTCAAGCAGAGAACAATTGTGTGTAGGGCTGAGATCAAAAGTAGCGCCGAGAGCAGTGATCAAGGCAGGTCGAGATTAATTGTAGAGTTGAGATTAGTGAGAAGAAGGCTAACGATGTCTTAGTGACAAATTGCTGGCTGTAAGAGTAATGTGAATTGTAATAGATCCATTTGCTCAAAGAACAATCAATAAAAGACCACAACAAAGAAAGCAGGTTTTCTCATTTGGGTTTCTTGGGTAAAACAAGTGTGCCAGTTTTTTGTGCATGTGTATTTATCTCGATTATTTTTCGCTGCATGTTGAATGTTAAGAAACTCTATATCTTGGTGAGAGTTAAACTTGGTTTTAGTTTTCAGTTGCCTTGTTTTCAGTAATTTATCTAACGAGTGCTTAGAGTTTCAAGAAAATTAACATGGTATTAGAGGCACGCTCTGCATAAAAACCAAGCACCAGGATTGTTCAGTTAGTAAAGGGCGTAGATTAGTCAGTAGGCTTGCGCTAGAGTTTTGAAAAGCAGTTTTTGGATAAGCAGTATGTCGTTCCAAGGACTAAGGGCAGATCATTGTTTAGATGGAGCCTCTAACTTTTGCTCACGAAGGGAGCGAATCTCAGTAGTGTTGGAAGATAATGGAGTGCTAGATTTTGCGAAGAACCCACAAATTGTGCTCACATATCCCCAATAGTTGATCCAACATAACAAGAATGATACCAAGGCTAGGAGGATTATTCTTGAGGGGCTAAAAGACCACATTATCCCTTGTCTCCATGGGAAGATGTCCACAAACGAGATGTGGAAAGTCATCTTGGATTTGTAATAGGTATCCAGCGATGACAAGCTAAGAAATATTTGGATGAGCAAAAGGGAGTCCATCATTACATACCTTTCCAAGTTCATTCAAGTCCGGGATGAGCTAGCTAGAATGGGCAACATTGTAGCAATTAAAGACCTTGTGAGTCTTGCACTATTGGGACTTCATAAGTCTTGGGAGAATTTCCAAGATGCAGTTAGTGGTTGAGAGAATCTTCCTAAGTAGGAAAGGATATGGGGAGATTGTGTTCGAGAAGAAATACGGAGGAGGACGAGAGTTGGAGTTTCAACAAATATAGAGGACAAGGAGAACTTTGCCTTATCAGGCAAAGGTAGCAAGGGCAAGAAGGCCAAGGAAAGGTAGAGTCCAGTTAGAAGGGCGAGAAGAAGAAGAAAGATCTGAGCAAGATCAAATGCTTCCATTGCCACCAATTCGGGCACTATGCACATTGTATCCTAACTGGAAGAAGGGGTCCAATAAGGACCATGTGGCCACATCAACTGAGGTAGATGTGTTTTCTTCTCAATTTGAGAAAGACTTCCCATTGATAGCTTGCATGGCAAGCTTAGTAGGCAACAATGTATGGTGCATTGATTGTGGAACATCCTTCCACATGTTTGGGAACAAGGAATATTTCAGCTAGCTGAAGTAGAAGGACATGCAATTTCACATTGAGCTAAGAGATGATGGCAAGTACTTGACTAGGGGAGTAGGTATTGTCAGTTTTGAGAGGGATTCTGGTAGCTTTCTCCATCTCAAGGATGTCTTATGTTCCAGGCCTTAAGAAGAACCTTGTTTCTGTTGCTATCTTTGAGGACAAGGGCTATGTTGTCATTTTTAGCAGAGGTAAGGGTTACCTCAAGCACTTAGCTTCTGGATCCATAAAGCAGATTGGTGTGAGGATGAAGAATATTTACAGACTGCAGGTTGAGACATGCGCAACCTTGAGCAGTAAGGCATGAAGTGTGCAGAGTAGAGACGTTGGGGAGCTTTGGCATAAACGCATGGGACATTTGCATCATGGAGCGCTGAAGATCCTTAAGTAGATAGCAACAGGACTATCACAACGCACATTTGACTAACATGATGTGTCAGGGGTGCACACTTGGCAAGTATGCCAACTCATCTTTTCAGGGTCAAGATAGTAGAGCCAAAGGGATTTTGGAGCTGGTACATTCAAACGTATTTGGGCCCTTCTCTTCTCCATCCCTCATGAGACATAGGTACTATGTTACCTTCATGGAGTTTAAGGCCTTGCTAGAAAACTAGACTTGGAAGAAGATCAAAACATTAAGGAGTGACAATGGCGGGGAATATGTCTCCAGTGCTTTCAGGGATGTCTATGCCAATGGGGGCATTAGGAGGGAGCTTACAACACCCCACAACCCCGGACAGAATGGGGTCATTAAGAGGAAGAACAACAACATAGTTGGAGGGGCCAAGGCCATGTTGGATGACTAGGGGCTACCCATGTTCTTGTGGGCAGAGGCATGCAACACTACACTATTTCTACAGAACAGGAGTCCACATAGGGTGCTTGGACGAGTTACATTGGAGGAGGCTTTCAGAAGAAAGAAGCCTAATGTTTCTCACTTTTGCATCTTTGGCACCAAATTTTATTGCCATGTGCCCAAAGAGAGTAGGAAGAAGCTAGAACCCACATCTGAGAAAGGAATTTTCATGGGTTACAGTGAGACATCTCAGGCGTACATGGTGTATATACTATCAATCAAGAAGACAATTATTAGGCGGGACGTGAGGTTTGAGGAGAGAACTCTGAGGGAGCCCTTGGAGTACCTGAGGAGGAGCTATTCGCTCCCAAGTAGGAATCTCAACTAGTATCATAGATTGAGTCTCAGCCAGGTGGCAAGTAGGCCCTACAACAGGATGAAAAGGAGTCATTGCAGGATGAGGAGGAGAGACCAAGATAAGTGGAGGAAACCACTTATTCAGTGACTCCCAACACAGGGAGGAAGAGAGGCAAGTGGGCAAAGGTTGATTTAGGAGGCCCAAGAGCAAGTTGAGACTCCCAAATCTATGTTTATACAGAGCAATCAACCATTTAGGTATACTAGATACATGGCTTTGATGATTGAGTTGTTAGGGACACAACCTTCTTGTTATGAGGAGGCAGTCTCTTAACATATTTAATGGGATGTCATCGTGGAGGAATAGTCCTCCATAGTGAAGAATGATGTTTGGGAGATTGTGCCATGGCCAGAGGGAAAATCAGTGGTAGGATCACGCTAGGTGTACAAGGTGAAGCATGAAGAAGATGGGATTGTGGAGAAGTATAAGGCCAAGTTTGTGGCCAAGTGCTTCTCGCAGGTTGAGGGCATCGACTATGGTGAGATGTTTGCCCCAGAGGCTCGTTATTCATCCATTAGGACAATTCTGACACTTGTAGCTTAGATGAGGTGGAAGATCCACTAGATGAACGTGAAGATATCATTCCTCAACGGGGTGGTTGAGGAAGAGACTTATATGGAGCAGCTAGATTTATATGGAGCATCTAAAGGGGTTTGAGACCTTCAATAGAGACACTCATGTTTGTTTGTTGAAAAGAGCTCTTTATAGGCTCAAATAGACGTTGAGAGCATGGTACACTCACATTGATAGCTCTACCTTCAGGGATTGGGCTTCACTAAGAGTGAGGCGGATGCCAACTTGTACTGCATCACAGTTGGAGGGCTTCCACTCATTCTAGTGCTCTATGTTAACAATCTAATCTTGATTGGAGACAACTTGATTAAGGATTGCAAAGCAGATCTTGCAAAAGGGTTTGAGATGGACATAGGGGGCTTATGCACTATTTCCTTGGGCAGAAGGTATGGTAGGGTGATGGGGAAATCTTCTTGGGGCAGGGGAATTACACCATAAAGATCCTCAGGAGGTTCCATATGCAGGATTGCAGGCCCATGACCATGCCTGTAGTCACAAATTGCAAGAAGGTGGATGCTAGTAGAGTAGAGTGAGTAGATGCTAAATTGTATAGACAATTCATTGGGTCGTTGATATACATAGTCAACAAATGGGCTGACATATGTTTGGCAATGAGTCAGTTCATATGATGGATGGATCTATAGACCTCCCAAATACTTGAGGAGTACGTCTGGGTTCTTTGGGGAGATACTCAACATTATGGCCATCTTTCTAAACTTTGTGGTGTACTCCTATACACTCCACCCTTGTTTTTGATTGAAGTAATGCCATTGGATCCATTGGTCCTCTACATACTCGATAGGGTAAAATTGTGACTTTATGAGGTTTTGAAATTTTCTCACTTAGTGACTAAAGGATCTCCCTCCAACCTCAAGGTCTTTTTGTGGGTTTCCCACTAGGTCGGTGCATGGCCCTCTAATTTCAGTCAAGTGAATGAAATTTTTTGTTCTTCTGCTATATGATGACACTAAAATAAACTTCTAATTGCTGCAACCAGTGATTTAGCTTCAAAGCCTCAATTTCACCTTAGTACAACTTGATGTCAACCTTTGCTTCCATTTTGAATAGGTATAATGAATGGTTCATGACACTCGAATTGGGTTGATATTTTTCAGGTTCTTTCTTCAACTCCTCCATTTCTTCTTGATCTCCTGATCTTGCCTCTGAGCAAACCTCTGTGTTAGAACCCCCATCTTCTCCAAATAGCCCCAGCTTATTAGTTAGGGCCACCATGAGGAGACTCACATTATGGTTTATATTTGCAACTTGTATTTCCAACTACGCAAACCTCTTCTTTGCGGGATTATGAGAGTTGTTCACAAATTCGTCGGCCATGACTGGGGTTTTGTGAGACTTTCGACTTAATTGATTTGGATCCCCTATAACTATCCACAATATACCTAAAGAAACCTGCTCTGAAACCAATATAATTTGTAAACTGCTATAGATATTCCATTGGATAGTTTGTCACAACAAATTTGATAAAATTATACTTAAAAATCCAAAATCTATACTATGCAAATTATTTTTCTTTAGACTTCTGGATTTATTAAGTTACAATTTTGTACATGCAATATGTAAAATATTGAATATAGGGAACATACAAAAATACAATCACTCACAACCTTAAGAACACAAGTTATACCTTGGGAAACATTTTCAGAAGAAAACCAATTAGAGGGTGAGGCTGCTCTATTGTTTTTTTGAATGGAAAATGGATTCAAGTACAAAAAAGTGAGGCTTGTGGCTTGTGGGCTACTACACTGCGCAAATCCTTTCTATTTTCTCATTGCCTATCCACTCTCGGCTACTCTGCCCATCTATGGAACAAAATGCGCTCCAAGAGAATGGAACCCCTTTTCTTGCTAGTGGTTCGATTATAACACATCCTGATAGCCTACTAGTGGTTAGGTTTGATTCCTTCGACTCTTAAGTAGAGTTACAATATTGACTCTTCTAGAGTATTCTTCATTATGATCATGTGGCTAGTCCCTTCTCCATGAATAACGAGGGTTGACGTGGCATCCTGTCGAATTACGAGGTTCAAAATAGGAAGGTCAACTTCTGAGTGGCATATCTTTTGCATATGAACTCCGATTGAGGTGATTTTTTCACTGTGGGAAAGGTTTCTGTGTGTAGAATAGCACAAAAATGTGCATGCTTTAGCAACAAAGTTTTACCCCCCCAAAAAATGCTATTTGATGCCTCAAACTACTCCCGAAAGGTTTGAAACCCCAATTTGCTAAACTGGGTCTTGTCGGTAAAATGGTATTGTCAATTGATTCCTCCACTTTTTCCATCCTAAAAGCATCGAGATGGATGACGAACAATACAATCATCTAATCTTGATCGTGATGACTAATAATTGAAAGGATTTCCATCAATTATGGAAGACATTAGTCGTTGAGACACCTTAGTCACTAGGACATTAGTTAATTATGGAAGGATACCTTATGTAGATCTAAAATTTCTTTAGTTGGCAGTGGAATGAGATAGACCCTAATCTAGTCATTGAATACTTGCCATCATCTTCAAGCTCCACCTACATGCTGGTATCTTGTTCCTTTAATTTGAAAATGCGGATTTGTTTAGATTCATGTGTCTTGAGGCTTCATTGTCAACGTACCACCCAACACCTAAAACTATGTTGGTGGAAAGGCATGACACCATTGCCAATGTTGTATCAACTCATCCACTTCTAAAGGATTAACCAAGGTTATCAAAGTGCAAAGCAGACTGGAAGTGCCATTAGGCTTCATTGTCAATGTACCACCCAACACCTAAAACTTTGTTGGTTGAAATGCATGACACCATTGCCAATGTTGTATCGACTCATCCACTTCTAAAGGATTAACCAAAGTTACCAAAGTGCAGAGCGGACTAGAAGTGCCATTTTCCAAAAACCCTAGGTAGCAAAGCATGTTAGGAACATCTATTTTATATTTACTTGTACACACACACACACACACACACACACACACACACACACACACATGCAAACACACACATGCATGTATACAAGTGTGTATACACACAAACATATGTACACACAAATGTATATATTTGTATACACACACACATATACATTTGTGTGCGTGTGTCTATGTCAGTTAGGTTATCTTAGGTGGTTGGGAGAAATAATTGTTATCCTCTTCACCCAAGTTCAATTCCTATGTAACGAACAAAGTTCGTATACGCAACAGTGTAAGCTTCAAAATACTTCGAAGACAAAGACATCCATTGTAGGACAAGTAATTGTATATTTAATGTCATATAAAGGAATCGATATGAGATGATGAATGTTACAAATGAGGCTTGCTTATATACCTAGGTAGGTGCCTCTTCATTGAATTGTCATGTCTTTTAAGACATGCCTTTACATTACTAATAACTACTTATTTAACCTTATTATGATTATAATTGTTTACATTAATTTATTATTTTATATGAATTATTGTTGAAATTAGCAACTAGGGCCAAATTCCACCCTGGGACAACTCATTTGATGGAGATGATGATTGCATTAAATTCTTGTTTTCGAGAGGACCAAAATTGAAATAAAGATTATCCAATTTGGACAAGCAGAAGTGTGTTTTTGAATTTATGCTCACGCATGTGCAAATTGTTTAGGTTGGCCATATCATCATGAAGCCCAATGAACGTGACTCTTCACCCTCAACGAATTATATAAAGACAAGTGACCTCTTACCTCATTTGGCATCATCATTACTCACACATTCTCTCTCCTTCTCTCATTGGTTCGTACAACATTGGGCATTCTCTCTCCCCCACGTGTGGCACAAGGAGGACGAAATTACAAGACATAATTGCCGAGCTGAAAATCTCGGAATTTTTTTGCAGTTTGACCAATGTTAACTAGCGTTGACTTTGACTTTTTGAGCATCATTTGACTTCGACTTTTTGGGTGTTTTTTTGCCTCAACAAGCCACATTTTTGGGCACAAGGTCCGAGGCAAAAGGAGGACTTTTGTTGAAAAATGTAACTAGGTTCGGTCTTCATAAATGTATTTGAGTCATTATGTAATGTACTTTTCAAAAGAAGGAAAAGTATTTTATTATTATTATTATTACAATGACTTATTAAAGCATGGGTTTCATGCTTGGGTCATCTTTTATTAGTGAAATTCCCCATTGTGGACTTTGAGGATTTATATTGAGTCATTGGTGTCATTGTACATTTTATGAGACCCTTCTTGGGCTTTTGAATCATGTAAAAGATTTATTATTGAGTCAAATTAGGTATTTGACACCTCTACACCAAGTCGGCCTCAAACCGGGCAATTGGACCTCACCTCAAGCTTATATATACAAGCAGATCGAATTCATTTGGAGCATTTCTCTCACTCACACACAAGTTGGATATCCAGAAGAAAGAGCTAGAAAAGGGCGAAGAAGGAAAGGCGGCTAAAAGAAGTGCGAAGTTGGAGAAAGAGGAAGGAAAAGAGAAAATCGAAATTTTGGGCTATCTCTCTCACTCTCTCTCTCAGTTGGATTCCTCTAGGAGATCGAAGTTTTTCTTGTCAAGTTGAAGCTGTTGCTGCCATTTGCTGAGTCAAAGTGTTCCTGCTTCAAGATTCGAAGTTCTAGGTGTATTGCGCTGGAAGAGGAGGCTAGCTTGGTGGTTGGAGGAGGTCTATGTCTAGGTTGAAGAGTCTCAAAAAAACTATTGAAGGAAGATATTTTGACTGGGTTTTCCCCTAGATAGGGGTTTTGCCCTAGCGGAGTGCCTACATCTTGTGTCTTGTGTTTTTGTGATCTTCATACACATAATATGGTAATTGCTTGATGAAAGATAATATAACAAAGAAGTAAAAGAAGGCAACATAATTCACAAGTAATTATCAAGAAAGAGAAATCTAACCCCCTCTTTACTCGCATTGATTTCTCAACAACTTTGACTTGCTTTGACTGCATGTTGACCAAGTTTGACCACAAATTCTGTCACTGTTTTGGGTTGACTTTGATTGTTGCTCGAGGCTGGGTTTGATTGCCTTCGACCGAGCTTCAAAGGAGGAGTTTGACTGCTGCGTTGACCATCTTTGATTTTTGGTTAGTGCTGAAGTTTGATTGTAGTTGACTGCAGAATTGATAGGGCTGTTTTGACTTTGAATTTGGCAAGTCAATTTTGAGTATTGTACTCTCTCTCTTTGCTGAACATTTTGATATAATAATAAGAAAAATTGATCAAAGGGTTTTCCCCACATTAGAGTTTTTCCTTGGCATCGCCAAATTTGGTGTCCTTTTGTCTTGGCTTGTCTTCTACATTTTATTTCACGTTCCATTTACTTTTACTGCCAATTTGATTAATGGTTAATGTGATAGCTATTGGAAATATAAATTGGAAATTGTCATTGAGTTGTTAAAGGAACATTAAAGTAATTGTGCTAAGCATAGAACATACTATTATTAACTAAAATTAACAATTATATTCATAACATTGCCTTCCTCTTCAAAAAAGCTTCATCCTCGAAGCTTACTGATGAAAGGGCCTGATCCCTTTTCCTATTTTGAATATCTTCTCGTCTCAATACTTTCATTTTCATTAATACAAGATGATATGACGTTCTGAGTGATAAACAAAATTGTCGGATAGAGAATGGATCTAACCATCCTAGATTAATCTTCTGTGGAATCTTCCGATCACTGGAAATTTGTAACGAATCATTATCATTGGATTGGATTTTGCATACTTCAGTATTACTTGGAACATAAATTTGTTGTTTCCGTTCTAAATGGTTCAAATATGTAGATTGACTTAGTTGTCTGCTTTTGTGATTCAAATGTCGATAAGGAATTCCTCTGGTTGGACTTTCTTTTATCATGTGTATTGCAGTTTCTTGATTTACTTTAGATACTGTTGTTGTTGAGTTGACTATTGAATCATCACTTGAAATTTCCATTGTTTGAACTGCAACATCTAAATATGTTTTAAATTCTATTGGTTTCTCATCTTTTTGAGTTGTGATATTGATTGGATCGGTATTTGTTCCTTTATCTTCAACTTGGATTGTTATGACCGGAGACTTCAATACTTCTTCTTGAGTAAGTTGTTCTAACTTGTCATTTGGTGAGTTCTTCAATACTTCTTCTTCAGTAAGTTGTTCTAACTTGTCATTTAGTGAGTTTTTGTCACTTTTAAGCTTCTTTATTTGCATAAGGAGGTTTTGGTTATGATTCCTTAGACGAGAAAGCTCTTCGCTTTCTGGATTGTTGAATTTGTTCTTAGTATCGTTCTCATCTTTTAAATTTTTGATTTGTTCAAATAACCTTTGATTAAGTGTTTATAAGTGCAAATTTTCTTCTTCCTTCTTCGATAGATTCTCGTTGAATTTCTTCTTAGAACTTTCATTTTCTTGCTTTAATTTTTGCTTCTTAACCTTGGACTTTTTGATCTGGCCAAGTAATCTTTGATTATGGTCCCTTAGGCGCAAAATTTCCTCGTCTTTTTCTTTTGACTTATTGTAAAATATGTTTTTGAGATCTTTATATTTTTTTTCCGAAGCTTTTTTTTTTTGTTCAAGCTCTGTGAATTCTTCCTTCAATTTTTTTATTTGTGTTTGTGTATTACCTTAATGCTCTTTGGTACAAAGTAATCTTCCACACGCTGGACAACATAAATTGCACTTTTTTTTTGAATATATGTATATCCAATTTCGTTTAGACAAAATGGACATTTAGTCCAAAATATTGACTTGTTTACAAAATTCATATTTTGAATTCCCTTGATAACTTGATCAACACTGTTGAGTTAAATTTTAGGATTATTCATTAATTTCAATTGATCCTTTTTTTAATTTTTTTTTTGTTCTTTATAATATATATTTTTTTTTCTTGAAATTTTTTTAAAATAATTTTCTATATAATTATCTCCGATTTCAGTGCTTTTTTTCTTTTCTTTTCTTTTCCCTTAATTATTTTGCTAAATTGGCTTTTCAAAATATAATAAAATACCCCCTTTTTTTCCTTCATAAAATACGCTTTTAAATTCTTCCCTCCTTAAACTTTAAATTTTCCCTTGATAATTTGATAAATTGTTCTTACACGTGATTTTGATTTAATTCTCGTCTCTGAAAAATTAATTTATGGTTGAAAGGATGTGACTGTACTCACATGTGAATTAATAAAGGGAGGAGCTTGGTTTGTAAAAATTTGTACGAATAATCCAACTTGTTAGCTTGGTTAAGTCGTTCTACGATTATATGGCAACGGTGTGGACGAAATTGGTGGCTGATAAGGGTAGAGGGGGAAGCAGGGGCAACACAACAGTGTGGACGGTGAGGGATGAACTTGGTCTGAGAGGACGGGCGACTAGGCAGCAAGGAAGGTGGCTCAGGTTGTTGTTAGGTTGCATATGGCGAATGAGAAGGCAGCCGGTCAAGAAACCCAACGACAATGGTGTGGTTACGTTGGTGGTAGCGAGAATGCTGTTACGTTGGTGACAGCGAGAAGGCTGTTACGTTAGCAGTTACATTTGTTGTGTGGTTAACAGGGGACTGCAGCTACAAGTGTTCTGCAATTGCAAATGCGGTTGCTGCAGACGGAGTCGACTTGGTTGCTAGCAACAAAAAAGTGACGGGCGTAGTTGGTGGTTACAGCATCCGGTTTTGGCAAATATGCGATTGACAATGGCACGACTCTGATTGGCAGAACGAGCATGGAACGTCTGTTGTAGAGGGACGACGACTACTGCTGTAGTGGCTGTGGAAGAACATGGTTACGACAACTATGATCTTGCAACATCGGTGGATCACTGCGGTCTTAAGAGGATTGGCAACAGGGAAGGTGACTTAGGTTTTTGTCAGGGTTTAGATGGTGAATGGGAAGACGGCTGGTCAAGGCACCCAATGACGATGGTGCGGTTATGTTGGCGACAATGAGAAGGCTGTTACGCTAGTGGCTGCGTTTGTTGTGCGGTTGACAAGGGACTGCGATTACAGGTGCTCTGCAATTGCAAATGTGGTTGCTGTAGGTCGAGTCAGCTAGGCTGTAAGCAACAGAAGTGGCAGGCGTAGTTGGTGGTTACAATGTCCGGTTTTGGCAAATATCCGATTGGCGGTGGCACAACTCCGACAGGCAAAACAAGCATGGGATGTCTGTTGTAGAGGGACGACGACTACTGTTGCAGTGGCTGTGGAAGAACGCGGTTGCGATAGCTATGATCTTGCAAAGCCGGTGGTTTGGCTGTTGATAGCTTCCTGATGATGGAGTGCAAGGTTTGTTGTTGAGGTTGCTGGGAGCGACGGTCGTTGATAGCTGTGACCACATACATTAGCTAGGTAAAGTGTTTTTGGTCGTTGTTGTTTTTTTTGCTTTATTATATAGTTTTCTCCCATTTTTGTTTTGATATATTTTTTATATATAATTTTTTTTGATTATGCTTTTTTATTTTTTATTTTTGTTTTGTTTTGTTTTGTTTTTTGTTTTTTTTTCCTTATTTTTTACTATGACTTTATTTTTTCCTTGTTTGTTTTCAATTTTTATTTATTTATTTTGTTTGTTCAATTTTATATATATATTATTATATTTATATAATATCTATTATATATATATATATATATATATATATATATATATATATTCTTCAGATAGAATAAATAAATAATGGCCAAGGGTCTGACAGCAAAATAGAGAACCTCCCGAAATTTGTGTAGTGAGATGCTTGAATGGAGACGACATTGAAGTTGATGAAGAGTGAATGGCCAAAGTTCGGGATCAGATGTGGTTCTGATACCAATGTAACAAACAAAGTTTGATACACATTAGAGTAAGCTTCAAAATACTTTGAAGACAAAGGCATCCATTGCAGGACAAGTAATTGTATATTGAATGTTATATAAAGGAATTGATATGAGATGATGAATGTTACAAAAGAGGCTTGCTTCTCTGCCTACTCATGTGCCTCTTCACTGAATGGTCATGTCTTTTAAGACATGCCTTTACATTACTAATGACTATTTAGTTAAACTTATTATGATTATATTTGTTTACATTAATTTATTATTTTTATATGAATTATATTCATAACATCCCACTAGTGACATGATGAGCTTTGTCGTAATGGCTTCGAGCCTTGTTGAGTTTGAGTAGTCTCTCGGTTGACTAAAACACGTATATTCCTCATCTATAATATAAAGATATATTTTATGAAAATACACACATCAACACACACACACATATATACATGTGTATATATACATGTATATATCTATGTATATGTACACAAACATAGACACACATGCATATATACATGTGTGTGTGTGTGTGTATATACACACATGTGAATATACATTATATACACACATACATACATACATACAGGCTTGTATAGATACATGTATACACACGCACACACACATATATGAATATACAATACGTGTAAACATATATATATCTTTGTATATTATACACAAACATATACACATGCGTGTATATATATATATGTATATGTGCGTGTATGTATGTGTATGTATACACACACACACACATGAAGATACATTATATACACACAAATACACACTGACTTGTATATATACACGTATTCACACGCACACACACATATATGTACATACAACACACACATGTATGTTTGTGTGTGTGTTTATATATACACACATATACGCACGCGCACACACATATATATACACTCACACACACACATATATACATACAACACAAACGTGTGTGTGTGTATATACACACACATACGCACACACACACACACATATATGTATATAATACACACATATATCATTGGTAAAAGAAAAAAGAATATAAACTTAGTAGATGGGTTGTAAAACTTTGTTACCCCTTCCTCATCAATTTTGGACTCAAATTTGTGACAAGAAAAAACAACAAACTGATTCACTATTTGCTGCTGAATTGAATGGATAACATTTGTATCCCTGCCTTCTTTTTATAACAATAGGAAGGTTCAATTATGAATACAAAATTAGATCCTATTGCGAGATATATTGTGCCCTTATCTTTGCATGAGGGAAAGTTTGTAATTAGTGTATTGTCACTTGTGCCCTTATCTTTACATGAGGGAAAGTTTGTAATTAGTGTGCTCCAAGGAATAGATGAGGCTTCCTTTAGATCTGTAACCTACCTATTGGACAACATGTGCCTAATTGAACTTAGATGTAAGCTAAAATTGAAAAACTGTTTAATAAAGCTAAAACTATCGCATGCATGTACTTGCACACTCTTTTACTTAACCTCAAAATGACATGCAAATTGTTTAACAATGCTTTATCTACTATCTCCTAGAACTAGAATCTAAGGATAGCATTATCCCTTCCTATCTATGGCTAGCATATGCATACATGTGTGCACCCTTTATGTTGGAAGCCTGCAAAAGCACTAGTGCACCTCTAGTCTACTCTATTGTTGCATTCTCATCCATAACATCATTTTGCAGGGAAATCAATGTTGTATAGATTTGCTAAGTGTGTAATGCTATTGTAACTAAAGTTACCATATCTACTACATTTGTGCCCAACCTTAGGCTAACCAATTTAATATTATGTCTCATGCAGGGTGGAATAATCCATGGTCCATGTTACCCACCACTATTGGGTAGACTTTGACATTCTTAGACAAGGTTAATGCCATAGGGTTCGCCGAACTTGAACCTTGAGTTTTAAAGTTCAATAAACCTCAACAAAATGTTAAAATTCGACTTTGGTTCGATTTAAGTTTTCAAATTCGACTCTGGTTCGATTTAAGTTCGTGTTCCTCTGTTTAGTTTGGGAAGGGTTGCACTTGCACTTGCACCCTAGCATTGTTAATGAAAATCTATCCGTGCTATGTCTGGTCTGAGTGTCTTTCTCCATTATTCCGATGTAAAATCCATCTGCGTTGTGTCTGGTCTGAGCATCTTTCTCCATTAGTTCGAGGAGAATGCTTGCTTGTCTAAATTGAGTAGGGGCCTTGGTTGTTTTGCATTAATTAGTAAGTGGGAAATGTAAGGAAGCCTCTTCAAACCTAGACTCTGTGTTGTTGTCATTTACACCTAGTCATTTTGTGGGAAGAAATAGGTACTATGCTTGTTGAAGAAAAGACCTTGTTTTCTTCCTCATGTTGTGTTCTTTCACTCAACATTAATCTATCAGCATAGCTCGACTATTGGCACTCGAATCTCAACCTATTTCTTCTCTTGCCTTCGGGATTACTTAACATGAGGCCTCAATGTGTTTGATGACCTTGTCCATCTTAGCATAAATACCATATAAATTTGTATACTCTAAAACTTTTAATATATCATATAGTTTTATGTTATATAAGTTGAAATTCATTATTTTACTATTCATAAAGAGTGAATTAAATTGTATAATTTTAAAATAACTTTATTGAAGTTATATAAATAGATAAATACTTAGGTACACATAATTTATTAATTTATGTTATATTTTATTTAAAAAAATATATATAATTATTATTCTTGTATATATATTATGTTTGGTTTATTGTAATATCCCATTTGGATATTTTGTTAAATTTCTTTGAATTTTGCTCACAAAAATTACTCCATAAATTTCTTTTTTAAACCCCAACCAAAATTACATGCTTGCGTCATAAAATTAGCAACACAACAAGTAAAATTTACAGCAAACCTAGAAATGTTGAAATTACAATAACACAGGATGGGGAATAATCACAACTTTATTTAATTACTGGAACAAATTAAATACAAAACTCTCGGTTGAAACGAGTTGCGGCGATGGCCACCGAAAGATCTGCTACAATGTTGAATCTAGCCTCCTCAAATCTGAATTGGAAATAGTGCCCAAATTGGAGATTTGAGTGATCCCCTCTCCAATCTTCAAATTTTCTCCAGATCTGATCTCTAATTGATGCTGCTGAAGCTCCGCGAGATTTTTGGATGAAATCTCCTCAACATTGGGTTGGCTTTTCGTCCAACTCACAAAGGAAACCTAAGGGTTTTCTTCCTGGGGCTTGCTGAATGTTGAGAACCACGTTCCCAAATCTCTCTAACAGAAAATATCGCAACTCCAAGATGTCCTAATTGATTTACCTCTCCTCCTTTTAAAGATCTAATTGATCACTCTCCAACCCTCCAGAAGCACTTATTTTATTCTCTTCTAGAGGCTTCTCCCTTTTATTTTTATAAAGTGACTCTCTTATAATTTATTATAACTTTCTCCCCTTTTGGCCTTGTTCCAATTAGACACCTTTTGCCTCTTTTATTTTAATAGTGACTAATTAAAGTCTCTTTTAATTTAGGAAAATGGTAAATTCACCTCTACAATTTCTTTGGCCACTGAAAGTCATTTGTCACCATCCTATCCTGTAGATCTCCTCATTCCGGCTCCAACAAGCTATTACACTAAGGTGTTTCTATAAATAATCCCCTCCAAACAACACCTCTTTAGTGTTTTTAATTAAATTATGCTGATAATAACATTGTTTCAATGGATTCGTAAGAATGCAATGGAACCAAGAATGAATTGTGTGGAATTGCCCCTGATGATGAAATATAGCAAGCAAACTCCATCAGACCCCATAAAATTGTTAGAAAATCGGAATGGAAGAAATATTTTCTTATGCTGATAATTACTTGTGATATCTTTGAGTTCTTATTAACTTTCTTATGTTCTTCTTTTATCTTTGTTTCAATAAGCAATTATCAAAATCGAAACACAAAGATTGAAGACACTGGATGTAAGCAGTCTGCCAGGGCTAAAACCCTATATAGGGGAAAACCTAGTCAAACTCTTCCACTAGCAAATTCAAGCTGAGATAGGCCAAGACCCTAGACCCAAAGACCTTCCTCCTCCACCAAGTTAGCCTTTCAATATAATTCAACAACCTTCAATAGTCTCTTCTTGTCTAGTAGTTATAACCTAGCAACAACCCAGAATTTCAACCCCCCACCAACTCAAAATTTTGGCCCAACTTCAGCACTGTAGTTTTGGCCCGTCCATCAGTTTAGTAGCTTCACATGTGTTAGAGAGAGAGAGAGAATTTTGACTTCTTGTGCTTGATAGAGATCTCCTTCACTTTCGCTATCCCTTTCCTCTACTTTTGTTAAATTTCACACTTTTTCTGGCCCCAGAAGTTTCAGATCGAACTTGATGAGTGAGTGTTCCAAATGAGGTTTAATTGCTGCCTTTATATAGGAATTTCCGCCCTTCAGTTAGGCCGACTTGTCCAGTTTGAGGCCAACTTGGTGGAGGCAGCCTAATTGACCTATTTTACATTAAAATAATTTTCTTTCTTGACAAATGAACCCCAAGAAGGGCCTTCTACAATATGACATGGACAAGGACACTTGAAATAAACCCTGACTACTTGTCACAATAATCATGTTCAAAAGGGTCAACTAATGCTGGCTCCTCATGTTCAAAATTTATGTGGCTTGAACATGACTAAGGGATGATGACAAGAAGATCTAAGGATGGCTCAAATATATCGTCTTGATCATTATAAAAGGTGCAAGGTTGGATATAATCTTCATATTTTCAGAAGAATGGTAGTCTATTGGCCTTCCCTGCAAGTCAGGCCAATGGTTATCTTCCTCATAAGCAATGAAAGCACATGACTCTTTTTCTATATCACAATCCTCAATGTTACATTTGGTGTTGTCTTGGTCAAACATGAAGAAAAGCCCCTTTTCAAAGCAATCAAGGGGTTGAGGATAGTCTCCAATTCTTGCTATGTCATAGCTGCCAACATACTCATCTATATGGGCATCAAGCTCCTCTTGGGCACTAGTGAAGTATTCTTTGATAGGTTGAAAACCATCATTATGAAACATTTAGAAGAGGCCCTTCAGTTTAGTAGGATAACGTTCATGATTTGATGCGAATAGGAATGCCTCATGTTGATCTTCAACAATAAGCTTATCATTATTCCCAAATTTCGTGGTACTTTATTCTTCTTTGCTATCAAGGGGGACTTCAAAATTTATAGTCAGTCCCCCAATCTACAACCCAAAACTCCTTCATAGATTCATCATTTGCTCGTCCATTTGAAGGACAATAGTATTCCACATTTGTGGTTTCTTCTGGATCACCCCATTCCTCATTTGGTGTATCAAGCTCTAAAATTTCTTTAGGAATGGAGTAAAATTGCTAGTTGCCCTATTGGGAATTGTAATGTTTTCTCGCAACATTACATAAGTTGTTCATTGCATAGTACTTGTAAGTGAGTTCTAGGAGGAGGATATCTGTAGGATCTTCTTCATACTCATGCAACACCTCATCAAATTCCTTTCTTTGCTTAATATATAGTTTCAATAGGAAATTTATATCAACAATCCTTCCTCAATTGTCGGCAAAACTTCTTATACTCATTCACATTTTCGTAAAGTACTTGGAAGTTTTCTTGATTCAAGACATCATTATTTCCTTGGTCATTATGAAGAATATCAACTATGCATTCTTGTTACTGGGTTGCATCTTCATTCTTAACGATTGCTTCATCTAGGCTTTCTTCTGAGGAGTCAAAATGGCCATATCCTTGCCAATCCTAGTTTAGAGCATCCCTATGCTTGTGAAATCTTGGACCATCTCCCCACCAATTCAGTGGGTATAGGATTGAATATTTATGGATATCCTCATATGACAAGCTTCATATATTTCTTGCAGATTGCTTACAACCATATAAAAATGATTCAAAACTAAAAATAAGTGCAATGCGGCACCTTTCCATGATCGAGTCACCAAGGTGAGCTTCAAATGCCTTTACAATGGTGCTTGCTTCACCTTGCAAGCATCAAGTATTTAAAATATTCAAAAGAAACAAGGACTTAGATCCTTCAATGAGCAAATATGTCCTTGTTTATGGGATAAGCTTAGTCAAGGAAATGAAGTTTAGATTTCTGGTTACGAGTAGGTTGACTCAACTTCTCCCTGACTACAACGACCGAAATGTTGTCTCAAATCTAGCAGGCCTTGTTAGATGCTTTATAAGGCAAGAACTAGAATAAGATACAATAATGAGGTGGTTTCCATTGTCACCTTAGCACTCCACCTCTTGCGCTTTAATGGAATTTCATCACATGGGAGGATTCCTAGTATATATCACCAAACAAATATTCTAAGTCAATAGGTTCAAGGTGATTCAAGTGAAAGGCTTAGTCAAAGTACTTCTTACTTGGATTAGGGCACAATTCTTTATGTCAAGGGACAATGCACCATAAAATGAGCATTGAAAAGAACACTTGAGGCATAGGGCTTCAAGATATGATTCAATAAAATAACATTTAGGCATACAGGCATAAGGAAAAGGTTTACCTTAAAAGTTATGATCAACAAAGGGGAATTGTAAACCTTCAGCAAGCCTTAAGTTGAAGCCTTGTATAGAACTAGGGTTTTATGAGGCTCTAAATTGCCTAGATTGACGATGTAAGCCCTAATAAGGCACTTTTCAACATGAGATATGCTAGGTTTTGAGTTTGTAAGGTCAGGCAAGGTGATAGAATGTCAAATCAGCTCCAAAGTTCCAGCAATTTAAGCCCTGTTGAATTAGGCCCTTGCCCTAACCCTAATGACTTGCCTTGAAGGGCCAAAAAGGCAAGAGGGGGGAAAAAGATAAAACTTTCAATAGTTTGATCATCAAAGGGGATCCCACTACCTTTTCCCTACTTGGGTGACAGAGTCTTAAGAACTTAAACCCTAGAGATATGAAATTTTTGCATGGAGTAAGGCCTAAACCCTAGTTTGCACTTCCTAACCCTAGCTATCTTTTTATGGGGGGAGAAATTAATAGGAAAATGCTCACTAGGAGGTTTTCTAGGGAGTTAAAGGAAAATAGATTAAACATGGAACACTTTACCAATAACTTCCATTCAAAATTTACATTTAGACAAGTAACAAGTAGAAACCCGAACAATATTTCATTACATGTAAAACCATAAAAGATATGTAGTAAATACTCACAAATTTTCCAAGAACACGCCTTCTTTCAATCCCAAAGAAATGTCTCCAACATAAAAGCTACTGACTAATACCAAAAGGCCACATACGATCATATATCCTCAAGTAACAAAATACAAGAGGATAAGTTGAGCTTTTTAAGAAAGGTCGAAATCCACAAGAATGATGATGAGAAAATGAATGGAGTGATCCTCCTTTCATAAGAGGTCTATCTATTAATTAAGCTAAAAGTCCCTAAACAAGTTTAATTTTGAGTAAATGCAAAGTAAAATGGGTTACAAGCTAATCCACTAGCTCAACAAATATAATATCCCAATAAATGCCCACATGTGTGAGCTGTTAGCCTTCAATAAGCATGAAATCATGTCCTTTTAGGGCTCAAAATGCTCCAGAAGTGCAGTGGAATCGCTAGATGTGTCTCTTAGCATCATGATCAGCCTCATTTTGAGGAAAAATCATAAAATGAAACTCCAAAACATCTCCATGTGTCCAAAAGCTAGCTTTGGGTGCCCTAGATCATCTCCATGGGTGCCACCTAGACAATGTAGTGTACTCTCTCTCCAACGTTGGGGTCCATTAGGAAATACAAGCCCCTCCTGATCGTCCTACGCATAATCAACATCATTTGGGCTTCAAATCAAATCATGGGCATTAAGAAGTGTCTAAGGCCAACTTGGTAGCATGCTAGGTCCTCTCGGTATATCATCTGTTGGAAATATTGAGAGGGGGGGGGGGTGAATCAGTATTTCTTACAATTTTTTTTTTTTAATTGTTCTAGTGATTGCCAAAAGCATATATAGATATGTATATGTATACACAGAACACAAAAATCAATAGCTGGAATTAATGCTTTTATTAAAACTCAAGACAGTGCAATGAAATAACTACAATATAAGTATATATCTGATTGTGAATAGTTGCCAAGCTCCAACTTGGACTTCAGTGAGGCTCCAACCTCCAGAGCACCAACTCTGTTTTGCAGTGGTTCTGCACTTAGGAGCACCTCCCCCTAATGTCTTTAGTCCTGTTCAGTTCTGAGGCTCCAACCTCTTGGGCTCCAACCCAACCTTGGTATAAACTGGTATGCAGCTACACTCTATTCAGCTGAGGTTCTCTCACTCCTACTCTCCCGCCTCTGCTGCTTCTGCGGCCTCTACAGGCTCCGCTGCTGCCATTTTTGCCTCTGCTGCTTCTACTACCTCACACTTTGGTTCTTCACCACAACAACAACACCAACAGTTCTCTGTTTTTACTGTTTTATACATTCCCATGCCTTTGTCCATTCATTTCCGCTTACACCACCTCTTAGTCTTCCTCCTCGGTTGCTGCGGCTTCCTCTGCGCTGTGCAAGTTCACTGACCTTATGAGGACACATAGATTTATTTGAGAGGTCCAAAACTCCATGGAGAACACATCTTACTGGTTACGACTGTAACAACGCTCCTTTAACAATGATGGCAGGCATACACAGAGTTGGCATAGTTTAACAGACAGCCACGTCCCAATCGCAATCACAATCGGCTTGATTTAGCCTCTTGAACTATAGTTTAGGCCTCCTGAACTATCGGGAGCGTTATTGTATTGCATTTCTACCTTCAAACCCCACGCAGGCCAAATATCAATTACACAGGAAATATGAGCAAAAACAGGTGAAAGTGCTAAAGGGCGGACTTCAAGGATCATTGCACCCGTATCTATACCTATGTCGGGTTTGTAGTGAAATTGCAATCGACAGTCGCAGCATATGGCCGATGGCCGATGGACGCGATAAGACATTAAGCCAAATCGCAATATAGCATCGGGTCTGCTCTTGCAGTCGCAATCGGCATTCAAGACTTCCGGGGGTGCTTTATACATCGATCCCATGACATTGTCGATGGCTGACGGACCGATCCTCCAGTGGATGCGATCTAGCATTAAGGTGTGTTACAGTCGGACCATTGGGTCCGTGTCATAATTGCAATCGCACGTTTGGGGGTGACCACTCTTTATTCATTGCGATTACCGCGGATGCGACATAACAATAGGGTGCGATATAATAGGACCATCGGGTCCACATACCTTATCGCAATCGGAGGTTTCAGGTGTGACACTTAATAGAACCCGCCGATATAATATACTGCTCCGCCTCCGATAGTGTATTTGTAATATGTACGCTTTTTTTGGCCTTCGTTTGCGTTAAATTCATATATATGTCTTGCTGCCTTCATTTCTCCGATGGCTTCTGATAGCTGTTACTTGCATACATATAAGCTCTCTGATGACTTATTTGCATGCCTCCATTGGCTCTATCTGCTCTTTGCGCTGTTTGCTCCTCTGGTGGCTCTGTTTCCTCCTCTTGGCTCCAATAACTCTGTGTGCTCCTCTTGGCTTTGTCTACTCCTTGAATATTGCCATACTGACATCAATGACAATCTGTGTCCAACAACCTCCCCCTTTGTTATTGATGGCAATATTCTTCTGACTCTCTCCCCCTTTGACATCAATGGCAAAGGAATGCATACAGACTCACCCTGTCAAACTGCTCCACCTGTCCTGCTACATCTTTATGAATGAACTTGAGTGATGATAAAGAAATACCCCCCATCTTTTGATGCAGATTTTCGAATGCTTCTCGAGGAAGAGGTTTTGTGAAAATATCAGCTATCTGCTCCTTAGTACTGATATATTCCAGGACGATGTTTTGTTCAGCCACTTGCTCATGGAGGAAATGATACTTGAGTGGTATGTGTTTGGTTCTTGAGTGCATCACTGGATTTTTGCTGAGACTGATAGCACTTGTGTTGTCACAATAGACGGTAATTGGTTGATCTGTACATATGTCGAGATCTTTTAGAGCTTCCTTCATCCATAATATCTGAGTACAAGAATCTGCTGCAGCAATATACTCGGCTTCCGCTGTGGATAATGATATGGATGACTGTTTTTTGTTGAGCTAGGATACCAAACAGTCTCCGAGGAAGAATGCATTTCCACTAGTACTTTTCCGATCAATTATACTTCCAGCCCAATCAACATCGGTGTATGCAGTTACAATCAGTGTTGAGTTCTTTGGGTACCAAAGACCGAAATCAGAAGTTCCCTTCAGATATCTGAGAATTCTTTTTACATCTAATAAATGGGATTGTTTGGGAGCAGATTGAAATCTTCCCACCATTCCTATTGCCTGCATTATGTCTAGTCTTGTAGCTGTTAAGTATAGAAGGGCTCCAATCATTGACCTGTAATGAGTTGCATCTACTAGAGGGGAGTCATCATCTTTGCTCTGTTTGCAGCTTGTGGTCATAGGCGTGCTCATGGGTGCACAGTCCTCCATTCCATATTTTTTGAGCATGTCTTTTAGATATTTGGTTTGAGATATACACAATCTTGCTCTGGTTTGAGATATTTGAAGTCCAAGGAAGTGGGACAGCTCTCCTATCATTGACATCTCAAACTCTTTTGACATGTTTTGAGAAAATTCATGGCTTCATTTCATCATTATTACTAGCAAAAATCAGATCATCGACATAAACAAGAGAAACTAGTAACTTACCTTGATCTGTCTTTATGTATAGATTGCTTCCAGCCACTCCCTTTTTGAAGCCTTGTTGTTGTAGGTAGTGATCCAATCTTGCATACCAAGCTCTAGGAGCTTGTTTCAACCCATATAAAGCCTTTTTCAACTTACAAACTAAGTCCTTTCTTGCTGTTAGATCAAAACCTTCTGGTTGCTCCATGTAGACTTCCTCCTTGAGTTCCCCATTTAGAAATGTTGATTTCATGTCCATTTGATAGATTTTGAATCCTTTTGTGCAAGCAAATGCCAAGAACATCCTGATAGCTTCTATACGGGCCACTGGTGCAAATGTCTCTTCAAAGTCAATTCCTTCAATTTGTGAATAGCCTTTGCAGACAAGTCTTGCCTTGTTCCTGATAACCTGTCCTTCCTCATTCATTTTATTTTTGAACACCCATTTGGTTCCTATTATGTTTTTGTCCTTTGGACGAGGTACCAGCTCACATGTCTTGTTCTTCTCAATTTGGGACATTTCTTCTTCCATGGCTTTTACCCAATGAGGATCCTTGCTTCTGCAAATGTTTCTGGTTCTATCATAGATAGAAGGGCAATGACTTTTCTCTTGGGTGTAATTGTTATCCTTCTTCGGGTCTGCACACCTTCATCTCTATCGCAAATGATCTGTTCTTCTAGATGATTTCTTTGGACACACTTCATCTTTGAAGGGGTATTAGGTGGTTCTCTTTCCTCTTCTTCTTCTTCTTCTTCCTCACCTCTTTCTTCTTCTTTAGGTTCTTCTTCTTCAATGAGAGAGTCATCTTCATGTTCTTCAATTTCCTTTTCTGGAAGATCTTCATCAACCTTTACATCAATGCTTTCCACTATTTTCTTCAGTCGATAATTGTAGCACTTGCAAGCCTTGCTCTGTGTAGAATATCCAAGAAATATCCCTTCATCAACCGGAGAATCAAACTTTCGGGGAGAGCCATCATTTATTTTTATGAAGCACTTGCTTCCAAAGATCTTGAAGTACTTCACCGAAGCAGGTCTTCCTTTCCATAGCTCATAAGGAGTTTTTTCACAATTTGGTCTTAATTGAGTTCGATTCAGTGTATAGACAGCTGTCCCCACTGCTTCTCTCTAGAATCTAGGCTGTAAGTCTGTTGCTAATAGCATAGTTCTTGCCATTTCTTGGACTGTTCGGTTTCTTCTTTCAACTACCCATTTTGCTGAGGTGTTCTGGCAGCCGAGAATTCCCTTTTAATTCCATGAATATTAGAGAACTCACTAAACTCGTTTGATGTGAATTCTCCTCCTCTGTCTGTTCTGAGGCACTTAATTTTTGAATCTTTTTCATTTTCTACAAGGGCTTTTAGATTCTTAAAACACTCAAAAGTTTCAGATTTATACTTTATGAAATATATCCACATCATTCTAGTATACTCATCAACAAATAACACAAAGTACCTTTCTCCTTGGAGTGCTTGATTTCTAGTTGGCCCACACACATCAGCATGGATGATCTCCAAGGGCTTCGATGTACAGTGTTCCTTTGTCTTGCGGCTGGTTCTGGTCTGCTTTCCATGTTGACATGGACCACATACTCCTTGATTTGGTTTGAACAGCCTTGGGATGTCTCGTGCAGCTTTGATCTTGCTGATATTGATCAGATTTTCGAAGCTTGTATGTCCAAGTCGCTTGTGCCACAACCAACTCTCATCTGTTTGACTCAAGTAGCATTTATTTTCTTGAATCTTGTTCAGGATGTAAATGTTGTCTGATGTTCTCACCCCTTTTGCCACAAGTTCCCCTGAGGCAGAGTTCCTTATTTCACAGTTTTTGGTGCTGAAAACAACCTTATGTCCTTGATCACAGATTTGGCTGACACTTAGGAGGTTGTGTTTGACTCCGTCAACTAGAAGAGCATCTTGAGCTTTTCCTTTTCCATTGATCAGAGTAACTGTTCCTTTTCCTGCAATTTTGCCAGTTCCGCTTCCAAAGCACACATTCCCTTCCTTTTGGCTCAGTGAGACAAACTTCCTTCTATCTCCTGTCATGTGTTTGGAGCACCCACTATCCACAAACCAATGGTTTCCATTATTTTGAGCATATAGAACCAGGCCGCATTCATCCATGCTGGAGTTCTTGCTACTCGTCCTTCTTCCTTTGAGTGGGCAGTCTTGTTCATAGTGTCCATTATTGTAGCAGAAAGAGCAAATCAGATCAAATTTGGTCAAGGGATCAAATGAATTGAAGGTTTTGATTTGCCCCTGCCTTTTGGGGGCATATGAGTTGATTATTCGGTCCTTTAGCTTTTTCTTTTCACTTCTGCGAGCCATACAATGTCTGGCTTGATGACCAAAGTTTTTACAGTGAAAGCAATGTCCAAGAAAGATGATTTTGTACTTGTTGAAGCAACCATGGTTTGAGTCTATTTCCTTCCTGGGAATTACTCCTCCCTCGTTCTTTGGATTTGCGATGGGCCCTTGGTGGAGTACAAGTTTGTATTTGCTGTAGTGTCCATGATTCGACTCCACATTCTTCTTTGGAGTAATTCTCTCTTCATTCTTGGGAGCTGGGATGCACTTTTGATAACATACTTTTTCATCTTTTAGATTGCAGGAAAGTGCATCGGCATAACTTTTCGCACTATTCTTAGTGCTTGAGGATTCTCCTTTGAAACCTATTCCAGATTTGTCATAGTGAGGTTTTTGATTTTTCAGAATAGTCTCAAGTATTTGAGAGCTTTTACAACCCTTTTTAATTTGCTCCAACTCCTTCCTCATAGACACTATTTCGGCCTCATGTTCTTCACAAGTCTCTTCTTTTTCTTTAAGCTTTGCTTCCAAGAAATCTTCTCTGCTTCTTATTTCCTCATTTTCCACTTTGAGAGAAATGATTTTGTTTCGTAGTTTTTCATTTTCTTCAATGGCGCTTATTAACAGTTCATCTACATTTTCTTCCAGCCTTGAGTCATCGTCATCTGCGAGTGCCATGAATAATGTTTCTTGGCTTTCATCATGATCACTTTCCTCATCTGATTTCTTTTTGATGACCATAAACTCATCCTCATCAGACTCATCTTGCTTGGAGAAGAAGTTTTTCTTATTGAACCCTTTCTTTTTGTGTGCCATTCTTTTAGAATTTCCTTCATCATCACTGTCATGTTTATGAAGACATTTTGTTGCATAATGACCTATTTTACCACATTTAAAACAAATAAGAGGATACTTGCCTTTAAGCTTAGATCCTCTCTTCAGCTTTCGCACAAATTGAGCCAATTCGGATTCCACATCTGACTCATCACTATAGTCATTCCTTTCTTTCCCCTTCTTTGACTTTGAGGCCTTGAATGCTGCATCTTTGGAGCTTGGCCCACCTTTTCTCATTTCACAAGCAGTGAGAATTCCATGGAGTTCATCCATTTTTAGGGTATCTAGATCCTTTGCTTCTTCTATAGCGCTTATTTTGGAGTCAAATCTGTCTGGAAGAGACCTTAATACCTTTTGAACAATGGTACTTTCTTCAATTTTTTCGTCCAATCCTTTCAGGGAATTTACCACTTCAGCTACTCGGAGGAGGTATGCTCCAATATCTTCTTCATCTTTCATCCTCAAACTTTCAAATTGTCTTCTGTGAGTTTGAAGCTTTGCCTTTTTTACTTTTGAGTCTCCATCGTACAAGCCAACTAGCTTCTCCCACATTTCTTTGGTAGAGGTACAGAGCATGACTTTTGTAAACTCGGAATCAGTGATTCCACTAGTGATGGAGTTCATGGCCTTTGCATTTGCGATGTAGGCTTTCCTCTCGTCTGGGTTTGTTGGAAGAGTGGAAGTCGTTTGGTATTCATTTTGAACAAAATACCAGACTTCAGGTCCAAGGGACATTAAGTAGTAGGTCATTCTTTTCTTCTAGAAACCAAAGTTAGTGCCATCGAACAAAGGAGGTCTTCCTGATGCTTCGTGATTTCTCATCATGGCTCTGGATCCTTCTTCAAGCTGTTAGGCTAGTATGAAGAAGCCGACTTTGATACCAATTGTTGGAAATACTTGGGGGGGGGGGCGGGGTGAATTAGTATTTCTTACAATTTTTTTTTTTTAAATTGTTCTAATGATTGCCAAAAGCATATATAGATATGTATATGTATACACAGAACACAAATCAACAGCTGGAATTAATGCTTTTATTAAAACTCAAGACAGTGCAATGAAATAAATACAATATAATTATATATCTGATTGTGAATAGTTGCCAAGCTCCAACATGGACTTCAGTGAGGCTCCAACCTCCAGAGCACCAACTTTGTTTTGCAGTGGTTTTGCACTTAGGAGCACCTACCCCTAATGACTTTAGTCCTGTTCAGTTCTGAGGCTCCAACCTCTTGGGCTCCAACCCAACCTTGGTATAAACTGGTATGCAACTACACTCTATTCAGCTGAGGTTCTCTCACTCCTCTCCCGCCTCTGCTGCTTCTGCTGCCTCTACAGCCTCCGTTGCTGCCTCTTCTGCCTCTGCTGCTTCTACTACCTCACACTCTGGTTCTTCACCACAACAACAACACCAACAGTTCTCTGTTTTTACTGTTTTATACATTCCCATGCCTTTGTCCATTCGTTTCCGCTTACACCGCCTCTTGGGCTTCCTCCTCGGTCGCTGCGGCTTCCTCTGCGCTGTGCAAGTTCACTGACTTTCTGAGGACACATAGATTTATTTGAGAGGTCCAAAACTCCACGGAGAACACATCTCGCTGGTTACGACTGTAACAACGCTCCTTTAACAATGATGGCAGGCATACACAGAGTCGGCATAGTTTAACGGACAGCCACGTCCCAATCGCAATCACAATCGGCTTGATTCAGCCTCTTGAACTATAGTTCAGGCCTCCTGAACTATCGAGAGCGTTATTGTATTGCATTTCTACCACCAAACCCCATGCAGGCCAAATATCAATTACACAGGAAATATGAGCAAAAACAGGTGAAAGTGCTAAAGGGCGGACTTCAAGGATCATTGCACCCGTATCTATACCTATGTCGGGTTTGTAGTGAAATCGCAATCGATTGTCGCAGCATATGGTTGATGGCCGATGGACGATGGACGTGATAAGACGTTAAGCCATTTCGCAATATAGCATCGGGTCCGCTCTTGTAATCGCAATCGGTGTTCAAGACTTCCGGGGGTCCTTTATACATCGTCCCTATGACATCGCCGATGGCTGATGGGCCGATCCTCCAACGGATGCGATCTAGCATTAAGTTGTGTTACAGTCGGACCATCGGGTTTGTGTTATAATCGGAATCGCACGTTTGGGGGTGACCACTCTTTATTCATTGGGATTACCGCGGATGCGACATAACAATAGGGTGCGATATAATAGGACCATCGGGTCCACATACCTTATCGCAATCGGAGGTTTCGGGTGTGACACTTAATAGAACCCGTCGATATAATATCCTGCTTCGCCGTCGATAGTGTATTTGTAATATGTACGCTTTTTTTTGGCCTTCGTTTGTGTTAAATTCATATATATGTCTTGCTGCCTTCATTTCTCCAATGGCTTCTGATAGCTATTACCTGCATGCATATAAGCTGTCCGATGACTTATTTGCATGCCTCCATTGGCTCTGTCTACGCTTTGCGCTGTTTGCTCCTCTGGTGGCTCTGTCTCCTCCTCTTGGCTCCGATAACTCTGTGTGCTCCTCTTGGCTCTGTCTACTCCTTGAATATTGCCATATTGACATCAATGACAATCTGTGTCCAACATCATCAAGAATATTTAATGCTAAGCAAGATGAGCGGAGTGTTTTGGCATCTGAGGGTGCTTTGGGGTGTTCATCAATTGCTAAGATAATAAAAGTGCACAATACTTTGTTGTAGAAGGGAAACATTACATTGTCAAGGTCATCATGCTCTCCTGAAGTGTAGTATGGCCTGGGCATTATGTGGAGTAGGAGTGGAATAGTGTGCCCTAAATGCCTTAGGTGCTTTATGCAAGACCAACTAGAAAAACTATCTTAAACTCAAGTGAAAGCAACCATTCACTAGAGGCAATAACCATAGATGTGTCCAAGTCGACCATACTTCACTGTTAAGGGCATAATAATACTTCAAAGTTTCAAACTAAGCTCAACCTTTGATATCTATCTAGACCAAGTCTGTAAAATTGTTCCCTACCTTTGTAGAGGTGGTTAAGTAATCGACCCTATTAGGTGCTTCTAGCCCCTAAGGTGAGGTGGCATTTATCCATAGGTGTTAGTGAGAATAGGTGTCAGTGGAGGGGAATGACTTCATGCCTAAGTGCCATGGTCAGGGGATCAGCGAATGGAGGTCCACATACTAAATGTATAGATGCAATGGAGGGAGAAATTGTGGAGGCATGAGTTACCCCTTTCCTTGGCTTGAATTTTCCACCCCTTTGGTGCACCTTGTGCTTCTTTTGATAGTGCTTTTTATATGGTGCATGACTCAAGGATCAAAGCTTGCTCTTTATGATATATCATTTATTTTACCCCTTAAAATGATATGGTTTCTCGCTGATCAGGGTTGGGACATGCAAGGGTTCCTTAGGATGAGATGGAACATCAAGTGCTTAGGAATTGAGTGACGACTAATGAGGGGGGTAGAGCTCATGCTAGGATTTTGCCCATGTGCTAATTGTGTCTTGACCATCTTTTGCATTTTCACTTTTCTTTTTCTTTTATTGTGGCCTTCTTATGCTTTTTTATTCTTGTACCTACATAAACCTCTAGGGCAAAGTTTTTGGGTCCTACTCAAGGATGTGGATGAGTGAATGCCAAATCCCAATGAACCAATGCCGGTTAACCCGAAAGATGGTGGTATCAAAGGAATGATGAAAGATGTTATGTATGGAAAGGTAATTGACACACTATTTCAATCCAAGCCTTCTAAGTAGTGCCCCTCCTATAGCCCTAAGGCCTTAGAGGAGATCTCATTGGATTAGGTCTAAAGTCTAAGCCCCCTAGTAAGGTGAAACAAGAAGTTTGCAGTCAATCTCAGTGAAGTGGATGGTGGTGACTTGGATTGGTCAAAGCAAAAGGGTAGAGCTTCCAAAGTAAGCCAAAGTCGTATGGAGAAAGAACCATTGTAACATTTTGATTAATTGATGGCACAAAGAGTGGTTCTAGTTCTCCTTAAGGCTAAAGTGGTTGAAAACAATACATCTAATAAAGAAAAACTTCATAATGTGGAAAGCAGATATCCATCATACTACATTGAGACTTGTTCGTGGAGAATGTATCCAAAGTAGTTTAAAGGATCTTGTGGCCATGTGAATGGAAGCTCCATTAAAGAAGGTGGGTAAGCATGTAGCTGCATCATGGGAGCAAGTGGTCATAAGCCTCCATGAATGTCACTATGAACCAAATGTTGAGTTGTAGCATCACATAAGTCTATGTATCACACTATAAAGCTACCACCAAGCATTGTAAGAAGAATCCCCAATTAGAAGCAAAGGAAATGATGCAAGAGTACTGTGGTTAGAAACTCCATTAGAGATGATATTTGTATTGGAAGGTGTTGTCCTCCGAGATGATTCTAGGTTAATTAATCATGCCAGAGCATCTAAAATGTTTTGTTTGTTTTTGAAAATTTTGGATGACCGATGTTATGAAGTTTGAACAGTTAAAGGAAGGTGCTTGAACTTTAACACTTGCTAAATAAAATGAAAGGGCTGCTTATTATTCTTCAAATAGTTAATTGATTTTAATTGAATGAATAACAGAGTTTTAAAGATTTACAACTTACTAAATATTCAAACTGAATATTTAATTAATTATAAGAGAGTATGCAGGTAAACAATATTTACCTGCTCAACAAAATGTATTTAATCTTGTGAAGATGGGTGTGACAATTTATAGATATGGAGGAGTTTATAATAACAAATAGTTTTATAAACTAATCTCTAATTATTGATGATAACTTCACAGGGGATTTAAGATGGACTGATATTTAGTTTAATCTTACCCAAATTTCTCCATAAAAACTTAAATACATGAAGAAAAACATAATGAAATGAACACATAAGAAAAACTCATAAGGACACAAACTATTTGAGGCAAATCTAGAATCCTTTCATTGATTTGAAGCAAATCTCCAATTTGATTACAATTTTGCTTTGAAAGCTCATCCAAGGGTTCAACCAATAATAACTCGAAGGAAGAGTTATTTATACAAAATGAAAGATCTTCTAGAGACATCCTTTAACGAAATACAAAAATAGTACAAAATTATAGGAATCCCAAAACTACTAAGTTGTTGGCACTATCTTGAAGGAATTTGTTGATGATCTAGCACCCAAAAGTGCTGCCTTGCTGTCTATTAGTTGGTGATGAAAGTTACTCGATGATTTCACACAAAATGATCCCATCTATCTTCACTTGGTATAGAAAGATTAATCAGTTTTCTGTAGACTTCATCAACCTCATTATACTTTTCAAAAGTAGGCTTGTTAACAAAGATTTGTTTGATTTCATGCTTGATTATTAAATCAAAATTCAAGGCCTTTAAGAATTCCTTCCCGGTAAGGTGACCTTTAATACTTGCAATTTTAGTTTTATCAGTTGCAATTGTATAAAGCTTTTGACAATATTCCTCCAAACTGATTAACCTGTCATTTGGTGCCTCTAATCTTGGCAGTCCTCTTTGGTTGAGCAAGTTGAACTTGAAATGAAACCTTTGGACAACAGTGTTCAAGATCTGGCATTTTGTCTCCAACTGAGTCATGAGGTTCTTTTTCTGCAGAACTTTTTTAATGTCTAGAATGGTTTCTGTCCTATCAACAATCTGAATCTCCTCGAATTCGACCTTGGTTTTTGAATTGAGCACTTTAATCATATTTGTAGCTTCACTTGGTTTTTCCTTGAGTAGTGCACTGACTTCTTTAATAGCTATCTGGCATCTATTAATGAGCTCTCCCTGTTAAAAAATAATCTATATGGAGGGCCAACTTTAGTTATAGCTTGACTAATATCTACCCAAATATTTTCCTTGGCTTGGCCCAAGGTCTGAGCCATTAGTGACTCATTCTCCAGCTCTTCAATCCTTTTTGTCAATATGTGGGACTTTTGCATCTCTTCAACATAAAGAGTATCATTCTTAATCTTCTGTGTCTCCAAATTTTTAAATTTCTTGTGAAGCCTTTCATTTTCTTGTCTCTGGAGAGACAACTCATATATGACTTTGTTTAAATCACTTGCTATTGATATAGACTCTGCTATTGCTGATGTCGATTCCCCTGCTGCACCTGCCACTGTAATGGGTATAACTATAATTGGAGCTATGGCCACTCTAGCAGATTCTTCCTTTTCTTTAAGTAATCTTTCTATTTGCTCTTCCATCCTCTTTATTTGTACATTTTGCTCAATGATTAATTTGAGCATTTCTTCTTTGAGCTGCTCCTTAGTTTTGAGGATCCTCTGTAGAAGGTAGTTTGAGCTGCTTAATGTTGGAATATCTGCATTCTTCTTTTTGATAGTGTCCTCAGTAGCTTTAGTTGGATCATACGCAATTTTGATCATTAAGTCTTCTAATGATTCTACCCTGTTATCCTTTGCCAAAGAGGATATCTTTTCTATCTTTAATTGTGACTGCACATTTGAAAGAGCTGTTCTTAATTTTGACAATGCCATAGCAATGCTAGTCATGGTAGAGAAAAGCATCTCACCAGAGTGTCTGTGCATGTCCATCTGGTCGATTGAGTGTATCTGGTTGGCATCAAAGTAAAATATGGTCTTCTTGTAGTCTGAAGAAGCCTTTGGAAAAGGCACTTGAGCTTATAGGAATGCCATTTGCATCCTGCCTTTTTCACTATCAAAGGCTGTCAATAACCTGTGTTGTGAAGTGGATGTTTGTTGACAAAATTGAGCATAGACATTTGCCTTAAGAGATTCATTCCTCTGTTTAATTTCAAGGAAATTGGTGAAGATGTTTGGCTCCTCTTGCACCCTTGCTCCCTTACTCCTGCTGACTGGGTGAACTCCAATAAATTTTGTGAAACTGAAGAATAGGATGGAGTGGTGAGTACATTTTCTTCTGACCTTGTAGAAACCTGTGAATCATCCAGATTGATGATTATAGGCTCTTTCTGACCTTGAGAAGTAGTACCTTTGGAGTTAATCTTTTGTTTCTTCTGATAAATAACGAATTCCTTTGCACCCTTTGTTGAAGATGAAGATTCTTCTCTTGGCCTCTTTTCCTGCGTGCTTTGAGAAGTGGGAGTTTGGAGGGTAGAAGGAGGTAAAATCTGTTCTTCTGCTTCCTGAAGTGTGTTTTCTTCCCTCTGTTCTTGATTTCTGTATTTTTCAGTCTCTGGTCTTGGAATATGATTATAAGGTGTGGTTTTGAGTTCCACCCTTAAGTTGGAGATTATATTAAATGGGTCATAAGACCAGGGGAAACTTGGTTGGAATCCGTCTGAAGATTGAGTCTGCTTCGATTCGTGATGATTTGGTATTGCAAATAAATGATCCCAGTTGGGATTTGATCTTAAACTGAAATTTTCTCTTGCCTGAAACAAAATGTAGCTCATCCATGTTGATCATTTGCCTTATATATTCCGGAGAGAAAATTCTCATTGGACCATATTTAGGCAATTTGTATGGAGCTAACTCACAGCCATACATCATAATTTCTGTGTAATTCTGGTAAAGATACCAGTCTCCTGTCCTAGCTTGGTCACTCAAGGGCATAATCCTTCTAGTTTCTGGACTGATTCTAGGCTCACTCTGGCTGCTGAGAATTTGTGCAACTGGATGAATAAAACAGTGGATGAAATCTGAAAATTTGAACTCAATTGAGTTCCTTTTGATCAATGAAGTCCACTGTTTGACTGATTGACTTACTTGTTGATCATATTGCCTGTGTAAAGTTATAGGCAACTTGTCTCCTCATTGAAAAATGAACATATGCACTAATACAAAAGAATACTCGAATACTCCTTCAGTAGTGTCTTTCATTAATTGTTCATGCATACTTTCAGCCAAAAATTGATTGTAATATACATGAAAGCTGGTTTGTGTTCTTTGGAGAAGATGGATAGATAACCTAGAATAGATTCATCTACCCATTGATCTGTTTGGTAACCTAACAAGCAAGAAACTAAATAAATGATATGTTTAGCTCTCTCAGGGAACATGGATGTTGTATAAGGAGGATTCTTTTTAGAAAGTTCAAATCTTCTGGAAGAATGATCTCAAAAATTTGAGCTCTTTGGGGGAAAGTGAGCTTATGGTATAGATCCATGAGGACAATAGTGGAGAAAAAGCTAAGGGAATCATTCTCAGGGATAAGAAGCATTTTATTGATGGTTTCAGCTATGATAGATATCAGAATGTGTCCATTCTGAGTTACCTCAGTTTTCTGCAGGGGATTGTACCTAGCTTGACACCACACGACTAAATCAGGAAATGGATGGGTATGAGGAAACATGAACATGGGCAATAAAGATTCCCATAGCTTGATTTCATATTTTGCATCTTGATAAGTCTTTTTTAGCAGAGAACTCACTGAGGTTATCGCTCCGCTTTCGCTGCTCGCGGGACAGTCCATTGCAGTTATCGACCTCCCGGAAGTACCTGTTACCTGGCCGGTTTCAGCCACTCCCCCTCTGACGCCAATCCACCATGATTTCCCTTCCAGGTTATCTAGCCCAAATTAGGCAGCTGGGTCATCTGGCATATCCTCCCTCTAACCCTTTGCAGCCTCTCATTTCCAATCCCAGTCTCTGCTCGGAGAGGCCTCGCCCTATTTAGCTCCCTCTTCCTCGCCCTTGGAGCCTGCATACCCCTCTAGCTACTACTCAAATGCCACTCCCCTCACGGACACATTCCCTACTGAACCAGATCCGTCATGTTCAAACCCTAACCCTAACCCTCTTAACCCTAATCTTGAAGAAACCCTAGAATGTGTTGAGGACGCGGAGCCAAGTCTTGGGAAGAAGTAAGGGTGTGTTAAACCTAGGGCACAAGAAGTATTTATTGATTGGGAAGAAGATTTTTAGTGGCAAGATACCATGGACATGGCGGCGATAGTCCTGGCAGGCAGAGTCAGGGGAAGGAACTACACTGCAGTAAGACTTAAGTAGTGTGTTGCAGAAATCTGGGGCCATCACTTGTCCAATTTGCTTTTTCTCAAACATTTGTTCGTGGCTGGTTTGCTCTGCGATTCGCGCGAGTAGAACACACCAATTGGGTATTATCCTCTTTCTGGCACATAGAACATGCCTCGGTTATGTTAAGGAGATGGAGTTCGCTTTTTGACCCGGATAGAGAACAACTTGGGGCGGGGCCAATCTGGGTCCACCTCCCTAGACTGCGACTCCATTTTTGGATCGAAGACATCTTCAGGAGAATTGGGAATTCTCTGGGTACATAGCTAGACTATGATATATCTTATCTCTCTACTGGGGTTATGGCCTATGCGCGGATACTGGTTCACCTAGACATTAGAGGAGGGATACACGAAAAAGTCACTCTACGATGGAGGAACTATAACCGTATCTAGATACTGGACTATGAGGGAGTCCCCTTTCGTTGCAGACACTGCCACAAGGTGGGACACCTCTACAAGACTGCCCTCCTCTCACGAAATCAAAGGTGGGCAACAAAGGGAAGACCTCTCCATTTGGGGGAGCTCAGCCACAAGCAGATCACTCGGATGAGGCAGATCAAATGGACACTGATGCAGATGGATCCAGGCTTGCCTTAATGACTCCGAAGAAGCGTGGGAAAGCACCTCTTCGGCCACCTTCACCTTTGCTGACTAGGTCTAAGGCGGCTGCTGGATTCGCGCTATCTTCCAGTATGTCGAATCCTATCCCTTGCTCTATATCTATTAATTGTACATCTGCTCATAATGATAATTCTAAGGGAGCTCGGCAGGTCCTGGATAAGCCCCAACCCAGCCTAAGTCACCTAGTTTGTCCCCTCAATTCTCATGTACCTGTTCCATTCCATACTCCCCCTACCACCTTTGTGGAGACTTGATGGGAACTGAACCTTGGATTTGATCTCGTCCCTCATCGATACCATCTCTGATCTCATTCTCGGACACCGACGCTGGATGCTATTAGCATTGGACTTGTCCTCCCTCCACCACCCCGAAGCTCCCTAGAGGCAGACCTTCCTCCTTGTCAAAAGCTAAATAGAAGGCAGGAATGGAGGTGGCCACAGGCAAACAACTTACACTCGATAGGGTCCTTAGAGCACATAGCCCCCTGGAGTTGTCTCCCCCATGAAGGTACTCTCCCTCAATTGTAGAGGGATTGCTAGTCCCAAGAAAAACTAGCACTGCGGAGGCTTCTCCAGAAGGAGCTGATTGATTTGGTCTTCCTACAAGAAACCTTGGGTGCCGCCGATACCATTTCCCCTCTAGTGGAATCCATGCTCCCAGGATGGCACTTCCAAGCTATTGATGTAAATGGCCGCTTGGGGGGCATCGCTCTGGGTTACAACTCTTGCTCAATTAATCTAAAGGGCACTTGGGGCGGGGCATCAGCTTCATTGGGGCGGATATATATTCTATTGAACTAGGATTAGAGATCAGAATGATAAATATATATGGGCCTTGCCACCATCGAGAAAATTTCTGGGAGCAGCTTTTGTTAGCCAACATTTTTCAATCTGATGACATCATTCTGGGAGGAGACCTAAATTTCTCTCTAGGTTTCTCGGAGTCTTGGGGGCACCATGCACAAGCTGACCCCTTAACGGTCTTCTTTGAGCAACTCCTAGATTCACACAATCTCATTGATATCCCATCTGCCAAACTTGTCCCAACTTGGAGGAATAGAAGAAGCGGGGAGGACAACCTTGCCAGGAGACTCGATCGTTTCCTCATCAAGGAACAATTCCTGGATCAGGGTTTCACTTATCTCTAGTGTGTAGGATCAGGTGGGCTTTCAGACCATCTGCCAATTTACCTTGACATCCAGGGCAATGTAAGCAAACCTTGAGCACCTTTCAAATTCAATTCTACATGGTTGAAAGATAACTCCTATATACGCCTCGTCACAAACTTTTGGAAGGCCCACCCAACTGCGATCAAACGGAACATAATGGAAGGGTTCGTGGCTAATCTGAAGGAATTGAAGAAGCTATCCAAGATATGGGCACATAATAAGAGGAGTGTAGAAGAGCATCTGTTAAACAATATCGAAATAGAGATCGCCAATCTGGAGGAAAGCAGTAGGGGCACCTTCCGTTCAAATGAACTTAGGGATAAGCTCACAAATTTAACATCCAAGCAAGGAAACATTCTTAAGGAAAGGGAGGAAACTTGGAGATTGCGGAGCAGAGCTATTTTGGCTAAAGGAAAGAGATGATAATTCCAAATTTTCCCATAAATCTGCAAATGGAAGAAAAGTTATTAATATTATATGGAAACTGACAAATGAGCAAGGAGTTGAGGTGGACACCTTCCTTCACTTGGCCTCCCTGGCTACCTCTCACTGCAAATAGGTCTACCAGGCCCCCCCAATGCCACCCTAGCAGAGATCATTAGAGTAGCACAACTTTTCCCTCGGTTTATCAAATAAGAGGTTGCGATGGATCTTTATAGGGAGGTCACACTGGGGGAGTTGGAGGCCACCCTGAAATGGTTTAAGAAGGACAAGAGCCCTGGTCCAGATAGTTGGACGGTAGAGTTATATCTGGCCTTTTTTGACATTCTAGGACGATATTTGCTCAAGGTCATCGAGGAATGCAGGATGACTGGCCGTATGCATGGGGCCATCAATTCCACCTTCATCGTCCTCATCCCCAAATCTGATAGTGCGTCATCTTTCAATGATTTTCAACCCATCTCCCTGTGTAATTGCTTAATACAAAATCGTATCCAAAGCCATTGCAAACTGCCTCCACCCCATCCTTTCCACCCACACATCTTTAGAACAATTTGCCTTCCTACAAGATTGTCAGATACATGAGGCCATTGGAACGACCCAAGAGGTATTGCACTCCATATAGGCTAAGAAGATCAAAGGTATGATCCTCAAGGCAGATCTATCAAAAGCTTTCGATCGGGTAAGCTGGTTATGCATCAGAATGCTCCTTACTCATCTAGGATTTCTTGTGGGAGTCATTAAATGGATCATGTGCTGCATTACTAATATATCCTTTAGTATCCTGATAAATGGGGCTGCATCTCCTTTCTTTGGCTCTGAAAGAGGACTCAGACAAGGTTGCCCATTATCTCCCCTACTCTTCCTCCTAGTCATGGAAGGGCCTAGCAGACTGATCAAGGACATGCCATAGAGGCAGGCTCTTGGGAATCAGGATAGCGGATAGATGTACGATAACACACCTTCTTTCGTGGATGACGTGCTAATGTTTCTTAATGGGGGGATAGGAGATCTAACCACCATCCAACACACCATCAACCTATTCAAAGCCGCTACAGGAATGATCATTAATAACTCAAAATCCACCATTATTGTTTCAGAATGCTCTCCTCATGAGATACATTTTGCATTACAAAGGCTCCCATTTACCCTGATGCAGCTAGATGAAGGCCTTTGGTACTTGGGATACAGACTGAAGCCTCTCGGATATAAAATAGTGGACTGGATATGGTTGATTTCTAAGCTCGAGAGAAGAGTTAATATATGGTATCATAAGCATCTCTCCAGAGTCAGAAGATTGGTTCTAATCAAAGCGGTTCTTAAGGCCACCCCGTTTACTGGATGTCCCTCGCATGGATTCCAAGAGGCATCCTCAATAGAATACAAAACCTTTGTTGCAGATTCCTGAGGAAAGGCAAACAAAACGAAGGATTTATGCATGGGCAAAATGGGATCTTCTGTCTATCCCTAAGAAATGGGGTGGTTGGGGTATAAAGAAATTGGAAGATTTCTCCTCGGCGCTTGTGGCCAAGCTAGGGTGGCGATTAGTCACCACTAACAACCTCTGGACCAAAATTGCAGCCGCTAAGTATATTGAGCCATTAAGGCCGTTGGACTGGCTGAGACAATCAAGCTGGAACAAATTTGGGGTCTCTAACATATGGAAAGTGGTTATGAATTCATTATCACTTATATGTGACGGCCTTACATGGAGAATATCTGATGGGACATCTGTTCGCATAGGTCGTGACCCTTGGATAGGATGTGGGAATGCACACCTGCTACCTGAAGGCTTACTCCAGTTACTTAATGAGAAAGGTATCACACACTTGACTCACATTGTGGACTAGGAGAGATCACCTTTCCTGCACCAAATGTGGAAGTCAACCCACAATGTTCTCCTACCTATTCAGTGGCGCCAATCTTGGAGCACTTACACAACAACCTTCACTGAGTCTCACATTCGTATAAGAGAAGGGGAGGATGAGATTACATGGGCCATCACAAGAAATGGACGGTACTCTCCAAAAGAAGGTTACCTACATTTGGCCAAAAGACACAAAGCCTCACCACATAGATTTATGGTGGAAGGGAATGTGGAAGCTCAAAGCACCTCCTTGAACAAGACTACTTATGTGGTCCATACTATAGAATAAGGTATTGACGGGAGACAACCTGAACAAAAGGGGGCAATATGGACCTTATTGGTGCTGCCTATGTAAGGACAACATTGAAACTTTGGATCACCCTGTTTCTTTCATGCCCCATCACAAATGATCTTTGGAACTACATTCTATCCCACACACCCTCAACCACCATCTGGAGGGGATAGACCACAAGGGAGGTTTGGGCAAATTGGTGGTCATCGACACCTACTCGGAAAGCTACGAATCTCCCCCTCCTCATTAGTTGGGAAATTTAGATATCCAGGAACCGCACCATCTTCCAGGACTCCGCCCCCATTGGCCAACCATCATAGCTAGAATCCTTGCCGATTATAGCGCTATACCCGAGGATGATGCCAACTCTTCTCCCAGAATTATCATCCCTGAGTCCATTGATCACTCACAACCTTGGGCTTTTTTTAATGGATCGACACAAGACACAGGATGTGGTGGTGGGGCAACACTATATATAACAAATTCACATTTCTACCATATTCAAATGGGACTTGGAAATGGCACTAACAACTATGTAAAGCTCATCACTGCAAAAAATCTCATTCAATTTGCAATTGTAAAAAGCTGTCATAATCTACAAGTTTTTGGTGACTCGAAAATTGTTTGCAACAGGATTAACAAAACATCAACATGTCATGCTTACACATTGTGACACATATTGGATGAGGTGCATAGATACATTACATATTTTGACAATTTTGCATGTCACCATATCTACAGGGAATGAAACACACTCACAGACAAACTTTCCAAAGAGGCAACGATCATGCCATGCAACCTCTGGACGATCCAGGAGCAGCGAGAAGGAGAACACTTACAATACTACCACCGCCCATACATGGACCATGCAGCTCAGGCTCCCTGCGTGGAGAACATATTTTTGTTATTAATCATGGATAGGCACACAACCTGCTAAATCATGCATATGCTTATATCATCTGCACATGTAATTTTCCTATATTAATGAAAATTACCATTTTCCAAGGGGAAAAGGTCGTAATCAAACAAACATTAATCTAAAATTTGGCGCATTTGTTCCAGCAGCCAATTACTTGCCTAATTTTTGTAACCTTAATCTAATACATGACTTGGCCAAATTTTGAGCATGTTAGGCCATCATTTAATTCTATTCTATCCTATCTAATCATGTTCTACCAAGATTAATTGCCTAAGATTAAACAATTGGGTTAACTTATTCACTAATCTAAGACATAAATTTAAATGATTTGATCATGACAAAACTATATGATTCAAATCAAAACATCAAATTGTGGCATTTTAAACAAGCTGCACACAAAACCCTAGTTTATTTACAATGTAATTTTATTCTTTTGAAGTGGCATTTAAGATTGCTCACTTGTACAAATTTTGATTTTCTTTTGATGCAGTTTCATTTCATCTCTTATTTTAATCTTTCATTTTCATTTATTTTTTTTATTCTATAATTTTTTATACTCTCTTTTATAAATAAAAACTAACTTATCAAAATCAAAGATGTTACAACAAAAGGATTTAAAAACCCTAAATAAAATTGAGGAAGTCATGGCATGATCAAGGGTTTGGCATGATAGATTAAACTCATATGGAGAGTGCACAACTAAAATTACTTGAAGACATAACTCTTCGTATGTGAATCATTATTGCATATCAAGTTATTTTGTATTAGATCTACCCAATATAAGTAGCCCTATTGAATAGGGAAATGAGTCCTTTTGAGGCCATTAGGTTCAACAATGATAGCTTCGTAAAGTTGAAGGAATCCTTTGTATGGGCCTGATGGTTAAGAGCATGTGTTTCCTCCTAAGATGCGACAATTTCAAATCTAGAGGGGGTAGTTTTGCATATTTTGTATGCCTTCTTAGACTTTAGCTGTCAAATCGTTGCATGGACTTAGGTCCCTTGTCCCACAAACAAAGGGGTCTCATACACCATTTTGGTGTCTGGCTTCGTTGTGACCTTAAAATTGGATTATTATTATTATAGTACAACATGAGTGGGCCTAATGGTTAAGAGCATGTGTTTCTTACCAAGGGTTCACATGTTCAAAACTAGAGGGGGGAGTAGAGTATGAACACCTTTGTAGACTTCAACAGTCAATTCACTGCACAAAGGAAGGTCCCTTGTTCCACAAACGAGGGGGTTTGATACAACAATCTGGTGTTTGGCTTGGATTTGACCTTAAATATATATTATTATTATTATAATATAGACCAAAGAAGGGAATGTGGCATCTTTGCAAGAAAGCCGCAACATATTGTTTATGTATTTAGGGTAGCACAAGCCTTAGCCAAGAACACAACCTTAGAGGAATGTTATTATAAAGGATGAACAAGAAGATATCATTGAAATTTGAATAGAAGGAAAAAAACCCTAGGAAGAAAGTGTTGCTCTTGTAAGGAGGGTAAAAATCCTTAGAGATACCCAAGGAGTCCTACCAGAGAAGTTTAACCTTGAATAAGGGTAAAACTATGAAAGAAGGGTTAAACCCTAAAAGAAAAGATTTGAAAATGTATTCTCTTAGCTGATGACAAGAAATCTTTGGACCAAACATTGAAGTCCATCTTAAATATGTGATCCAATCAAACTTTTGCATTTGCTGTTGTAGTGAGCCTGAGAAGTTGGGTTAAAATCCTAAGATAAAACCTAGGAAACTTTTGAAAAGAGATGACCGAATAATCTTGTTTCATAGTTGTTAGGGCAACAATACTAGCTAAAATCTTTGGATCAATCTTGAAATAAAAAAGTTGAAAGAAATTAGTGGGTTGCAAAATGACCTAGGTGAAATGCTAGCATCGGGTTCTCAAAATAGTGGACAAGGATTTTGTAATTAGTGCATAAGACCAGTACCAACAACCCTAAAAAGCATCTTTTCTAATGACCAAAACACCATGAAAAAGAACCGCTAGCAATCCCCTATGACTTGGTTCTCTTTTGGACACCAAAATCTAGTCACAACAACATGAACAACCAAGAAGAAAACCCAACAACAAGGAAACAGGTAGGAATGATCAACCCCAAGAGTCAACTTAATTTGGTGAACCATCCACCCAACCATGTTGACAATAGGGAGGTCACGTGTCCTTGTGTCCAATTTGATCAAGTCCCTTAGTGGTACTAGCCACTATTGTTGTTGGTGGTTGAGTTGCTCTCCATTTAGATATTTCAAGGAAGGTTGGGGTTCATATGTGGTTTACATTGGACAAAGAAGGTAACAAAGGTTCATACCTGCTTTGACACCATGTTGCAATGACAAAGAAAAAGAGGGGATTGAATGGACCGAAAACTCCAACCCAAAAATCTATAGTAAAAGGAGGAAAAACTAGTGCTAAAGGTGTGTTAGGGCTGATCCAAAAGTGTGTTAGATAGAGAAAGATGCTTGAGCATTAGTGCGCTGCACAAATTCACATAAGAGAGCAAATATGACAACCACAAGAATGCCAAATACATAGTGCCCATAGGCATATAAGTTAAAACACTTGTATTAAGGAGCCTTTTGCAATAATTAAAACATGATGATTTATGAATAAAGCTTAGGCTTTGTTTTGATACCTACTCAAGTTGGGTAGTGCATTCTCTCGAGAGGGTTATTTGAGTCCTCACAAGAGGTTTATGTGCCTACATGAGTAGGGGCACACCTCTTAAGGGAGTTATGGAGTCTACATATCAAAGTTGACTAGGTTAGCCTTAACCACACCTAATAATACATTGAAAGAATGAAGTATCAAAGCTGACTAGGGTAGACTTAACCACACATAGTAATACAATGAAAGAATGAAATATGGGCTTGGCTTTGTATTACCTCTTCAACTTGCATCTAAGTGGAAAAGGGTCTAATCCCTAGATTCAACATTGAGGTAACCCTAGGAGAAGCACCAATGTCTCCATAGAGCAACTCTCCCCTCATTTTGGCTAGCTCTCTTAAGGTCGGGGGTGAGGGGGTTTATCCTTAGAAGTTTGTGATGTAATGACGCTATTTCTAGAGAGAGCAACGAACCTTAGACCCAGGGAGTAAATCTTAATGATGATAAACATATGATGCAAAGGTTTACTTTGTGAAGTACAATAGGTTGAATCCTAAGTTATAGGAAACATGGGACACCTCTCATACTAGCTGCATTTCATGCAAAAACTCTGAAATGTGGTTAAAAAGTGTTTTAGCTCGGATAAAACGCGTTTCACTATTTTGAAACCTTGTGTTTTAGCATTCGTACATCGTGTTTGAATGTTGTATGAATGTCCATACAACACGTGGGGCAGTAAAACATGCTTATGTTGTGTGTGTGGGCCAAACACAACTTACTTTAAAAAAATAAATAATTTATGAGTGAGGCAACCTAACATTCAAGCTTACGGTGCTACTAATCCTATGTAATTAATGGTAATTTTAAGAATATGCTATGTAATTAATTGTAATGTTCAATTTAGCCTAAAGTTTTAACATTACCATTGAATCAAGATGTTTCAGAGTGGCTCCGACCTCATTAGATTTCATATGGAGAAAGTAAAACTTTAGATCCCATCCCAAAACCAACAAACTTAATTGATTTTAGGATTTCAGGATTGAAGGGATTGCAATGTCTCATTGGATTCTGTCATGTACTAGGTTATGGAAATAACATTTAGTCAAGAGTACCAAGCCCTCTATATACCTTAATATTTAGTGGCATTGATCGTTGAACTCCTCTATCATGACCTAGTACAAGTGTAGCCATCACTCAAACAAAATCTGGATTTGACATGTTAAGCTTTTTCCATTGTATTTTGATGCTTAGAGGGTGATATTGATGATGAGGATCCCAATATACACAATAATTTCAATGATATGTATTTATATGTTGTAGAATAATTTTTTTGGGCCTTGTTCCTTGGCACCTCCAAATTTATTCATGAATTCGTATCTATATTCTAAATTATAATGTTAAAACTTAAATGCTTTCTTTCAAAGTATATTTCGCGTTTCCCTGTTTCTTGACTTTTTGGGGGTCACGTTTCTAGCGTGTTCTTGTTTCAGAGATGTGTTTCCATTTCCTCATACCATGCAACTTAGGTTAAATCCAACACAAGATATATCCTAGGTTAAATAGCTAAGGAGGGTAAGGTCAACAATACATAAAAATATGTGTAGTGGTTATGCCATAGTCACAACAATCTCCATGGAGGTATGGTGTCTCCATCAAAGAGGAGGAAAACTGATCAAATCTCCAATGCCTAGCCTCTAAGCAAGGAATGAGGTTTAACAACCCCCCCAAGTGTGGATGCCCTCTCAAAAAGTGAAATGACCTAGCAAACACGACACCTAAGGTGGCATATGTGGCTCTAAGAAGGTGGATGACTCCTCTAAAAGTAATCTAATGATCCAAAATTGAAGTCTCCAAGGTGTAATTGACTCCTTAAAGCATGCCAATTGTCATCTTCAAGAAGTGAGGGGTCAATGACCTCCTCATATAAACTCCACATTTGAGGTAAAATGCTAATGGCCTATTGAAGAAGGGGACAACTTCTTAAACGCTGTGATGTATAGTCCAACAAGTATGTAAATTACCCCTTAAAAAGGGTAGGTGCTTTGGGGAGGGCTCCTTGATTGTTGAAGTGCATAAAATCTATGTTGCACAGGTTTGCGAACTCGAGGGTGGGGTTCTTGAAATCGTCCCGGGTTCTCGTCCCCAAGTATCGGATTCAGCTACGGGTTCTTTTGAGAAGAACCCATAAGAACCGGGTTCTTCAATGAAGAGCTGGGTTCTCCATTAAAAAAATTTAGGTCTTTTGTCTTGACGGGTACGGAGAGCCCTAATGATGGGTACTTGGAACCCCAAAATCGGGTTCTTTAGGGTTCTTTGGGGTTCATTTTAGTTTTTATTTTTAAATTTTTAATTAATTTAATGGGCTTCCCCTAATATTCCAGGTAGCTAGTTGTTCATCTTGCAAGAGGAATTGGAGTACTTATGCCTTATCCATTCAATAAAGAGAAATAGGTTGGGCTCAATGAAGGCAGAGAACTTAGTGTACATCCATAGCACACTTCGTCTCATATCTCGAAAAATCCTTGGGTACAAGGAGGGTCCTTTTAAGAGATGGGACCAATACATAGATGATGATATGTGTTTGGACTAGGAGATACAACCAGATGACCTTATTGAGCTATCTCCAGTTGCTATGGATGAGCAAGAGCCTCAAGATGAGAGTGATTTCTACTTGGAGAGCATGCTAACTGAAGATTTGAGAGATGCTGATGACATGGAGGTTGATGACATTTCTTGAGGAAGCCATTGTTCACAATTAACTATTTTTATTTTAGTATTTTAAAATTTCCTAGTTCTTTGTTTGGAGATGCATTAAGGCAAATTTTGAATGTAGTATGACAATTGACATATATCATGATTCTTATTAATATGTAAAATCCAATTTGCACTTGATATCAAACTAGAAATTTTGAAATTTCATTGTGAATGTTGAATGTAGAATGATGTGCATGTTTAAATATATAAAGTTTAAATCATAAATATTTTAGTTTTCTTGTTTTATGAAAAATATACAAATTCATATATATTATAATTTATAAAATATAATATTTATATATATATATATACATAAATCATAATATACGCCCGACGAATCCACACACCCCATTTCAAAAAATGACGTCCTCGTCCCCGTCCCCAAACCCACACGTTTCTTGTCAACATAGATAAAAATATTTGGAGGGGGAGAGTGCTCCACATGATGTTTTTTAACATGATCTAAAGTACCAAATACATATCAAATAAGTCAGTGTGCTAGGGAAGTAATCACCTATGCCAAAGTGTGACATACATACTTGGATCCACCCTTATGTTAAAGGGGAAGTGCGATTCTAGGTATAAAACCTTTACAATAATATAACATAACTTTTACAAAGGGTAAACTGAAAAAACCTAGGGGAACTCTAAGTCATGTGTTCTAATAGGTCCATCCCATAATTGCAGCACACCCATCTTGACAATAAATGATCTCTATAAGATGGTTAGAACGAGCCATAAGGGTAAGGCTATTTTTGAAATGGAACTTAGAAGGTTATTGCATGATTGACCATAGGAGTCTGGAGAAACCACCTAAGTAAACGCTTTACATAGATCATGCATGATTTAGTGAAACTAGAATTGATATATCATCACAACTTGTCCCTCATCATGATGTTCCACAAGAATCCTTGTGAAGGCACAATTAATCATGTAACACTGGGCTTTGACATCAGCTCAAAAAATGCACAGGATCAACTCTGATGTTGGGATAATCTGGCAAAGAAAATGTGGCCCCCCTGATGCAAATATGAAGGGTAATGATCTAAGTTACCAGGATACGGATACGGATCCATTGGATTTTTGAAAAGCCAGGAGCCGGATACGGTGAGGATACGGCGAGTACAAAAATATATAA
>APFE030086249.1:125134-157351 GCA_000404065.3 Pinus taeda
AAATAAAATTATAAACAAAAACTGAAAACATAAAATATTTATAACTTACAAGTTCCGTGGACCGTTTTTTAATTTTTATTTATAACTTAGATACTATATAGTTATAATAGTTTACTATGGTATAATTTATTAAAATTAAAAAATTAAAAATTAAAATTTCGGCTCATAAACATGAGGGTGGTCTTTGGGATCGTGTTTCTCCGGTGGTTCATTGTCACGGTCCCTTTCATCAATTGCGGGTGAACTTGACTTTAGCAAGTGGACTTGTTATTTTAAAATATAATAAATATATGTATAATTTATAAGAATTAAAAAATTAAAATTAAACCTACCGTGGACGTGCCGTGGACCGTTTTTTAATTTTTATTTATAACTTAAATACTATATAATGTACTATGGTACACTGTGACATGAACTGTTGAACAATTTGATAACCGATCGTACGGATCCCACCGTATCCGTACCCGTACCCGTTTCGGATTCGGGGATCCGACGTTTCACCACTTGCCCCCCGCGGATCCGGTAACGTAGGTAATGATACATTTGAATGGGTTGTGGCCACATGTACATATTACACAAACATTGGACCATGGCGTGAAATTATGATTCACGGACCAAAATAATTGAAGGTTCTCAAATAATACACTGCTTGATGGCAAGTGTCAAGACTTGAAACCATCTTTATATCTTGGTAGAAAAGCATCAAACAACTCAAAATTCAATACCCTTAGATGTTGGTCAAAACCTTAGCTGCTATGCAAATGCCCAAAACCCTACTTACTTTGCAAAAGTTCAAAAATTTGGTTAGAAACCCTTATTAAGTTCTGCAACAAGAAATAAGAGTGATGAAAATCAGACCAAAAGTTTGGTTTATAGGCATTTTGGGTTGGTGGTATTGTGTTGACTAGGTGGGGTCTAGGTTGGACCTACTAAAACTTTGCAGGTTTTTTTTTTCTTGTTTTGGGTATGCCAGCCTGAGTTTGGGGCAAATCTGTCAGCTCTAAGTCAAACTGTTTCATCTAGGATGGTGAGTAGGGTAGACAAGGTGTTTTCCATGTCTACCCTGCAACAGGCGAACTAGTCTTGGACTGTTTGGTTCCAATAACATTGTACCCTTGGCCATCACCCCTTGGTGCATGGATCAGAATTGTCTGAACAAATTAAGATGCTAGAAATAGAAGACCAAGAATCACTTCACAGTGCATCTTGGTACAAGTTTACTTTCTTATGATGGGCTCTACAGTGTTGCAGTGGTGTTCTTGTACAGATGATACCTTTATCTTAGTTGGAACAAGCACACATGATTGTGATTGCCTCTAGAAGCTTGCATTGGTGCTTTTGTACAAATGATAACTTCATCTTAGATAGGTTTACTAAATAATTGAGTGTCAGTCATTGAAATGAGTCTTACCACATACTTTTCAGATAGCAAAATATCTGCAAATTCGAAAGTTTTACAATTCCAGTGTGACTTGATTGTATAATCACAACCACTAGAGGAAAAATGGCTAATGCATCCATTATCTAATAGTTAACTGTGGATTCATGTCTCAGTGCACTCTGTGGGAAGAGGAAAAGCAAAATAGGAAAAGTAACCAGTCAGATGATTTATTGCCTATGATTTTAATTTATTCATTTCATCTTATTGACAATTATGTTATTTGTGAAATAGAGAGGGTGTGTTTTATTGCGTTGTTATTTAGTCTTTCCGTCGCAGTCAACACCATACAGGTCTTCGTGAAATGAGCAGTGCACATTGTGACTATAGATAGGATTTGAATAGGTTTGGGAATTTTGAAGAGCAATACATTCGATCCCTACATATGTGTTGATACTTGATAATAATGATGGTAAGGATTCCTAATGATTTTTTTGTTTTTTTTGTTTGTAGTTTGGGGTTGGAAGTTTAACATTGTCCCTCTGTGGATTGCTGTTACTTTTGTTGTCCAATTGAGTCTTTTTAGTCATGTTACACATTGGAAACATATTGATCTATCTTTTACCTGTCTTATGGTCCAGATGTGGAATCACGCAGGCTGTATTCTGAAGAAAAAAGGTCAATTTAAAACGTATGTATCTTAGCTTGTTGCATTGTATTATTATTTTCTTGTTACATAAAATATTGAAGGTTTGATGGTTTTTTTATTTCTTGATTGTAATTTCAGATTAAATGATGTTGAAGGGGTTGACACACTTAGATGGGAAGATCAACAAAAAATCAGGAAGTATGTTGAAGGTCTTGTTGAAGGTTCTGCGCTGGGTGGTGGTGGAAGTACTGCAGATGATGGCAGCGATGAATATGCAATAGATAGTGCTAAAAGTTCACGTGCAATGTGTAAAAGCTGTAATGAGAAGATTGTAAAAGGCGAGGTATGATCTCTTTGATATTGTGTTATACACATATTCATGCACCAAATAAAATGCAAATATACAAGTATAACAAATGTGTTTCTCAGAAGCATTGATATTCAACATTTTACCCCCATAACCAAGCACCCCGCCCTTGAGCCCGTAGGCAAGGGTAGGACATTCGTCAGGGCTCAAGGCTGTACAACAACAAGGCTCAAAGCCATTACGACAATATACTTGATATGAGCTCAACATTTCACTTGTGGGAGTTGAACCTGGGTAGGGAGGATAATAATCATTTCTCACAACCACCTGTTGACAAATTCAGTTGACATTCATATTCAATTTATGTAGGTGTTTCTGATATAAAAATGCACAGATACCTTTACTGTGTGTATTTTTAGCTTTCATCTCCTTGTTTTCATTGCAGTTTTTTTTGAATCTTAAAGATAGGCTATTGATTCTGATCATATGGTTCGATCTTCAATCTTGCCCCCATTTTAGGGCCTCTAGCTGGTTTGATTGCTCTGAGATTGTCCTTCACCATCTTGATGTGGATATATCTGAATTTATTTTGTGTTTACAAGTATCAACCTCTTCAATTTCAATTATGGTTTGCAATTTCTCTTCCCTATACTGTATTAATTTCTTACTTGCCACTGTGAAACTGTCCGACTGTTATTCAACATTTGCTTTACTATGTAATGACTTGTCATGTTTTTTCAATAAATAATTACGATCTTATGCTACGTACACAAGGTTTTGGTCTTCATGCACTTATTTTTTTTGCATGACAGATTGCTGGATGATTTAAACTTCTATACAAACCCACATTTCAATTTCATATGACTTGATCATGGGGCCCATGGCCATGATTAACCTTGAAGATCATATTAATATATAAGTATTTGTTGGTTTAAAGATGATCTTAGGGTCGTCATCAAATAAAAGCTCATGGGATGATAGTCATTAGCAGAGAGGATAGGCTTGAAATATTTTTAGTGCATCCCTCATTGTATTTTTTCCCTTTGCCTTTATCCCAGGATGTCAATGTTAAGAGCTGAAAGATGTGAGAGAAAATGATTTTTCTTCACGCCTAAGGAGTTAGACCATAAAAATGAAAAATCATAAATTATCATGTGATACATAAATCAATTTGTATCGAATTGTCATAGGCTTTGTCGTGTACATGTCATATATTAGCATATAGTCCTTATAACCAGACAGAAAGAGTAACTTCATTAGAAAGTCATAATTTGTTTTTGCCATTTATTTTTCAACAAAGGAAGCATATTTCTATTTGAATACATTCATCATTATCTTGCATCCGAGCGCTGCTTTTTCAAAATGTTTATGTGTTCATTATTTTTATTGTAATGTGTTTTCCTTTACTAAGTTCTTTGAGTTATTATTGGGGGTTTATAGTGCCACCTTAATGAGAAGGAAAAACCCTCATGGCATCCAAGATTGAGGAACCTTTTCTTGATGAGTAGTAGGTCACATGAGTGTTGGAATGAATAGTCTATGAGGGATCCTTGATTTATCTTATTCATACATTTTCAAACCATGGTTTGGTCTTAAGGGAAGAAAACATATTTCGATGACTCTACTAGTGTTTATGTACACATCTATACCAACTTTGTAGCATTTCACCCTTTCAATTGGAGAAATAGGTTGGAAGAATGATATGATTAATCTACTAGTATCAATCGAGCATCTTAATTGATGCATCATTGAAGGTAATCATCTCTAAACATTGCTAAGCTTCTAACTAAGATAATGGAATAACATATGCAAATTTGTCCTCCAATTCTTGAAACACGCAATAGTACTCGCTCTAATGTCTTAAGAGGCCATGTATTTGAAAAAGAAATGCTCTCCAGTTTCTCCCTCCTTAAAGGAACAAAAATTGTAACTTTTGTCATCCCATTGAATGCAAATATTATTCTTAACATGTAATTGACTTGAGCATACCTTGAGTTGGCTGAGAAGGAACCTAAGGCCATAGGATAATTGAGTTAGGAGTAACAATTAAATCATTTGAGATTTGTTAGAAATTGTTCATGTAGAAAGTGAACTTGGAGCAAGAGGTTTGCATGGGGTGAGCCAAGTAGTCTTAACAATTCGTTGACTTGCACTCTTTTTGATTGCAATGTTAGTTGTCAAAAAAAATCTAAATGGGGTCATCTTATTTATGGCAACTGATTTTTTTCTTCGATACCTCTCATCGAGAGGTGTAGGATTGATCTAAAGCTCAACTGATTCTGATAGGTGTTCATGGAGTTATGAATTTATTTGTGTTATAAGACAATTTGTCAAGGTTGGCCAACAACCAAATAAGCCCCACACGTGCTCAACGTTTTAGTACAAATAGAGGTGGCTTTCAAGTCATTTCAACATACTTGGGATCTCTTCATCTCTCTACTTGTCTTTGGGTTTTAGTAGGAGGAGAGATCCTAAGGAATAATGTTGCCTTGATCTAGAGGGCAGAACGCCGGAAAAGCCAGAAATGCCAGAAACGCTAGAACTGCCGGAAACGCTGGAACTGCCAGAAACGCTGGAACTGCCAGAACTGCCGAGAACAACCGAAATAGCCGGAATTGCCAGGAACAACGAGAACTGCCGGGAACTGCTGAAACAGTCGGAGCATCCGTCTCTGAAGGAGAGCAGCATGCAAGGGACATCTAACTAACATTGAGACAGTTGTATGGTACTTAGCAACAAATACACCAAGCATGCAATGTTACAACTAGCATGCAAGGGACAACTTAGCATGCAACAACAAGCGTGCTAAGGACAACAAGCATGTTAGGGACAACAAGCAAGCAAGGTGCAGCCAACACATAGGTTAGGATGGCAACATCGTGCAACAATGCCACATAATGCAGTACAGTGATGGCTACAGTCATGATTAATGAAGCGTGATGAGATGCAACATAGTTATGATGGGTACAACATGGTGTAGTGCGGTGAGATGCAACATGATGACAGAATGCAGCACAATGATAGGTGAAGGAGTCACATTGGAGAATTAGTTGAAGCAACATGTCTTCAAATGATCTCATGTATCATCTTCTTAGAGATGATCTATGCTCTTATCTAGACGAGTCAAAGTGTTGACTTCTATTGTAAACGTACTATCTCTCTCTCTCTCTCTCTCTCTCTCTCTCTTTTTGCTGAACTATTGAAGAACATATAAGAAGAATTGATCAAGGGTTTCCCCACATTGGGATTTGTCCCTGGCTAGCGCCACATCTTGTGTCCTCTTGTCTTGGCTTGTCTTTTGCAATATGTTTATGTTCTATCTGCAATTTATTTTAATGCTAATGTGATTGATAATCTGGAAAAGATATGGAGCTAACTGTGAAAATTGAAATAAATTGCTCTAAGCATAGAACATACCTAAAATTAACATGGTATCAAAGCTGAGGTGAAGATAATGCCTAAGCAAGAGTGAAAGAGCAATCACCGAAGAGAGCTGGGAAAGGGCAAAAGGATCAGTGGATTCCTCATCCCTCTTCAAATTCACCAAGGGTGAAGTCAGAGCAGAGAATATTATTAGAATGGCGCAGCGGAATATGTCCTACCTAAAGATGACTTCATTGGAACACTAGATCTCAGGGTGGAAGGAAACGCAGATAACTAGTTCGACCATTATGCGAAGGAGTGTCCGAATGGCAGGGACACATCACTTGATGATGATAACAATCATTCCAGGGACATCTTCAATGATCAAAGGAATGACAGGTAATGTAGGTCATCAAGGAAATGGCCGAGTCTTCATAGAAACCAAGGAACCCCAGGTATGAAGAGTCAAATGTTGTTTCTGATAAGATAAAGAAGCATGATATTGTATTGGCCCTCTACGTCAGATTCTTTGGGAATTTGGCTTATAGATTGTAGTGCTTCAAGGCACTTCATCGGATAGATGGGTGCACTCTCTAATTTGGTAGAGATGGAAACAATCGTGGGATTATACTTGGAGCTGATGCCACCTATCCCGGAAAGGGTGTAGGGAATGTTAACTCTCAATTGGATAAGCGTAACTCGATTCATTTACAAAATCTCTTTTATGTACTTGATCGTAAGAAGAACCTGGTGTCCATCTTGGAAATGGAAGTCAAAGGTTTCAGGGTGGCATTCATTGATGGAAAGGTACGTGTTAAAAAATATAATTTTCAAAGATGCTTTTTTTCATGGGTTCAGGGTTGGCAATTTGTATCAAGTTGTAGGATGGTCCATTGGGCATCATGTCAATTGACATATCGCATCTATAACATCGGAGGTCTACCTATGGGGCCCTAGCTGATGTGAGTCAAATGGTGATAGGGATGTTTGAATTCAAGTAGAGCATGAAGGTACATGTCTGAGATGTATCGAAGGAAAATCTTATAAGGGGACCATTCCCCTCATGCAACAGGTCCACAGGTTTGGAACAACACAAGGAGTTTGAGATTCATGATAGGGAATCTCATGTATACAGGTGGAAGAAAGCCGTCTATGGCTTGAAGCAAAACACCTTGGGCGTAGTATGAGAGGATTGATAGCTGTCTGATGAAGCTGAGATTCACTAGGAGTGAAACCAATCCAAACCATTACCCAAAGGTTGTGGATGATAGACCTCTCATACCGGCACCTTATGAGGACGACCTATTTCTGACAGGTGCAGACCCTCTCCTTTGCAGAAGTAAGAGGGAGTTGGATTGCGGATGTGGAATGATAAACTGCAAGCCTATGACTACCTTGAGGATCTTAACTTTCAGAAGTTATATGGTAGTGATTGCGGACTAGATTTGGGAAATGCCTCTGAGTTTCATAAACTCATTCGCGTTGATGTTCTTGGTGAACTTCCGTCTGGACCTATGTTTGCAGTTAGCATGGTGAGCTCATATTTGGTTGAGCCTCACTGGATTGGTGCCAAGAATCTTCTGAGATATCTTCGGGGCACAATCTCTCGTGGACTGAGATACATTGCCGGAAATATGAAACTGCATGATTATTTGAATGCTGACTGGGCAGGGGGTGTGGAGGATCACTAGAGCACTTCTTAGTGCTGGTTCTCTTTGGATTCTGCTTTGATACCATGGATGAGCAGGAAACAGAAGTCGGTTGCTATAAGCACCGCCGAGACCGAATACATAGCTACGAGTATGATCGCGTGTGAAGCTGCATGGTTATAGAAGCTCTGAAGTGAGCTGTTTGTACACATGATGAACACCACTGTGATTTTCTGTGACAACTAGAGGCGGCATCCGATTATTGAGGAATCCCGTATTCGATGATCGCTCCAGCAGATAGACATCAGACACTGCCTTATTTGCAATATGTTAAGTCGATGAGCGAGGAGGCTCCATTGCATTGAGACTGATGTACAGGGTGCAGACGTTTTGTCAAAGCCTCGGGAAAGGTCAAATATGTGACTTTCCCCAACGACTTGGAGTCGTTGAGAGACCTTCTTATAAGGGTCCTTCATGTTGCATGCATTGAGCTCTGGGAGCTCTTGGGGGCTTGGGGTACTTACTGGAGCAACATACAAACACAGGGCGACTCACCCTCCCTTGGTGGTGTGTTATGAACAAGATGATTAGTTCTTTTGTGGGCTGGGATGATTAATTCTCCTGTGGAAACTATGGAACAGGATGATTAGGTCTCTGTGGAGACTATGGAACAAGATGATTAGTTCTCCTGTGGGCCAGGATGATTTGTTCTCCGTGGTGATTGTGGAACAGGTTGATTAGTTCTCCTGTGGGCCAGGATGATTAGTTCTCCTGTGGACATGATGATTAGTTCTCCTGTCGAGGCATCCTACCCATGCAGTCTGGGACTCATGGGAAGTACCTCTCATCTGCTCAATGAGTAGGGAAATGAGGATAGGGACCATAGTAGTACTATCGATGGACGCATCGGTGTATCTACTGTACTCCCTATGCTAGGATGACCTCCATTGATTTGGGATCAATGAAACTGATCTGGGATCAGTATGAGTGGTTGGAGACACTCTCTTGTGACATTAATATGGGATCAATGAAACTGATCTGGGATCAGTATGGGTGGTTTGAGACACTCTCTTGTGACATTGATTTGGGATCAGTATCAGTGGTTTGAGACACTCTCTTGTGATATTGATCTGGATCAATAAAACTGACTTCGGGTTAGTAAGAGTGACGTGACACATTCTCTTCAGATGAAACTGACTTCGGGTCAGTAGAGATTGGTATGAGACATTCTCGATCAATTCTTCTTCTTCATGGTTCAGTAGAGCAGAGCAGAGCAGAGCAGAGCTCAGCAGATCAGAGTAGTGCAGGGCGTTGATGGCAGAGATAGTACAGTCGGACATATGGATCAACGGATGGAGTTCTCCCTAGTTGAGAGGGAGTGTTAAAATTGACAACTAGGGCCAAACTCCATGTGGGTCATCTTATTTATGGCAGCGGATATTTGATTCATCTTATTTAGATGAGTTAAAGTGTTGACTTCTATTGTATATGTACTATCTCTCTCTCTCTCTGTGCTGAACTATTAAAGAACATATAAGAAGAACTGATCAAGGGTTTCTCCACATTAGGGTTTGTCCTTGGCTAGAGCCACATCTTGTGTCCTCTTGTCTTGGCTTGTCTTCTGCGATTTATGTTTATGTTCTATCTGCGTTTAGTTTAATGCTGATGTGATTGCTAATCTGGAAAAGGTATGGAGCTAACTTGGAAAACTGAAATAAATTGCTCTAACCATAGACCATACCTAAAATTAACATAAATTGATGTACCTCTTGACTAAAAGAACAAAAGGGTCTTAGAAAATCAATCAATTATTCATGTTGATTGATTCTAATAATAGAGCCTTTTGTAAGAACACAACAATAAGGGATCCTATCACATTTTGAAGTCGTGTTGCCTAGGGATTGGAGCGTGTAAGTGAGGTTATCTCAAATGCACACTTTTGGCAAAGTGATTAGGATCCAATTGTTTCTTAATTATTACTTTAGTGATTGTTTGCTAGCAATTATAATATCATAGAGCCTCATCTTGAAAATGCTATTATGAAAGTGAAGTTGGAAAGACAGTGATTTGAGGATTTGTCAAAGAGTTGTATGCCTTTATAATCATGTTGTGGACACTGATCTCAAACTAAAAGAGGTGTCTATCAAACGTACTTAAAAAATTTAGGATGTGATTTCTAGTCTCTCCCTTATAACAGAGGTGAAGTTTGGAGAGAGCATCTTACAAACTATTAAAAATAATTATGTTAGTCTTATTAAAGCTCACTATCTAAGATTACATAAATGAGCTATGTCATCTCTGCTATCTTCTTTTGGGAAAGAAAATGTCTTCAATATTGCATTATTAGGTGACAATAGTGTCATGAAGGTTTTGTCCCATCCTAGAAAAAAGGTCATGTTACCTTGGGTAATCCCTAGGGAAAAACTCTCCTTTTTGAACATACATCTAACTAGTAGCTCTATGACAGCCAACACATAACATTATGCCATACTTCTCCACTCACTGCTCGGGTAAGATTTCTCTCCCATCTTCCATTCCTTCTTAATGGAAGGTGGTCATCTGTTGTACTTCGACCATTTTTGCAATCATGTTCTTTCATTTAATGATATGGGTATATACTAATATTTATCATGGGGCAAAATGGATGAATGACTGATCTCCATTGTATTCTTGTTCCCACACTTCACCTAGGAGGTTAATATTTTACTCTAGTCTAGTGGGACTTCCTTTGAGCCCATAGGGTTCAAGAAAGACACTATTGGGGAAACATTGATTGATGTAATATGTCCAAGGTATTCCATACTTACCACTTTCCATCTTTCCTTGTTATCCATCTCCATTCTTTGGGTTGATTGTTATTGGTTATTGGGATTGCCACCCTTCATTCACATCCTTGAGTTAGGGCTTGGGAACTTGGCCCTCAGAGGTTGATGCAACAAAAAAGAAAGTTAAAAGCATTAAAAACACAATGAAAGAAAAATGCAAAAGATGGCTGGGACATTATTTAGAGCATGGTAAAAAACTTAGCATCATCTCTACCCTTGTTATTAGCCATCACCTAGTTTCTCAAGCATTTAATGCTTCATCCAAAGACAAGAAGAACTCTTGAAAGTTCCAAACATGACAAGCCATAAACTACGTCATCTTAAAGGGGTATTGAAAAACACAAAAGCAAGCTTGGGCTACTAAGTTATGCACCTAATAAAGACAAATCCCTAAAAGTAAAAGGCACACCAGAGTGGTGGAAAAAGAAGATTAAGGCAACGGGTAACTCATGCCACAACGATTGCTCCCTCCTTACATCTATACACTTGGATGTTGTGTTAGAAACATTGAGAGGGGTGTGAATCAATATTTCTCTTCAATTAGTATATTTTAACTTCATAGAGCATTAATTATCATTAGCATTAGGTCAAACATAAATCAACATCACATCAGTAAACAACAACATTCAACAGTGCATGACATCAAGGCAAAACACAAGAGATTTTAAGGTGGAAACCCTTCCGGGAAAAAAACCATTGAACGCTTCTTAATAATTTTCTTCAATAAATAAGAGAAGTTAGGAAGCTTCAACTTCCAAGATTGTCAGTTCGCACTGAAGGAGGCTCCAACCCCCTGTTTACTAGCTCCAACTCGAAGGACGCTCCAACTCTCTAGTTTACAGGCTCCAACCTAAAGGATGCTCTAACACCCGAGTTACCAGCTTCAACTAGAAAGACGGTCCAACGTCCTAGTTTACGGGCTCCGACTTGAAGGATGCTCCAACATGCTGTTTACTAGCTCCAACTAGGACGCTTGAACACCCTAGTTTATGGGCTCCGACCTAAAGGATGCTCGAACGTCTTGTTTACTAGCTCTGGAAGGACGCTCCAACACCCTATGTAAGCTCCAACCTGTCCTAGCACCACCCTCTCACCCTAATCAGATGACAAACCACGCTTCACAATTTTGAGACTGGATCCACTTGTGCTTAATATTAATTCAAAACAAACTGCGATACAACTTCTGCTCAATAATCAAAGACGCAAAACTCTGCTCAACAATTAATTTGATCTCTGCAATACATAGTCAATGCGATTTACTGCTCAATACTTCTACAACAACATGTTCTTTTTGCATATCAACAAACCAACCATTCCTTGGCAAGCTTCAAATCAATGCAAATACCAAAACCATAGGTGCATCAAATCTCTGCTCAACCAGATTTGCTTCTGCTCAATCACTGCTCAACATCTTTCTCGGCACAAAGATCAAACTCTAGCTCGACATTCCAATAACACTCAAACAATCTAATGAGAGAACCCATTTAGGTGTAGTGCCACAACAACTAAGCTCAAGTCCAGCTTCAATGGTTAATCATTATTTCAATCAGCTTTCAACCACTTGAGCAATCACACTTTACAAAGGCTGGTTGTCGCTTAATCATATACCATTGTCCTTTGCAACCCTGTCTCAATATAAACCTTTTCTCACAATATGCATCAACATATACATGGAGATCCCAAGAGCTCTGCACATCAAACCGTAATCAACAACTTTTAAGCATATTCTGCCATCTTAAAACACCATGAAGCTTTGCTTTAAACATTAGTGCTCCTGCATACTCTGTCTCAAAACATATATGTTTCTCTGCTTCTAATGCTTTGCTTATTTAATTAGAATATTAATGCGAACCCTAATCTACAATAAGAATACAGACTTCAAACAATCAACAACTTTAGACCTATGTGACAAGGTTCGTCAAACTTCAACCTTGAGGTTCGATATTTGGTGAAGCTTAAAATTTTTTTGAGGTTCGGCGAACCTCATCGAACCTCATAGCTATTGACCAAGTCCATAGATCAAAACTCATAACCTCATGTCACAACTCGAGCTTGTAATATATCCTTGCGATTTCCATGTTTGTGATAACATTTTTTATGTTTATTGTAGGCACTCATCCAGGACAAAACCCCTCCAACAAGGGAAAACCCACACGAACATCTCTTCTAATCAACTTTTAAAGGAGACCTCCAAGACCAAAGACTCAAAAACAAGATCCTCGATGATCATAAAAACCACCTTAAAAGATATTTGACCTTCAACCAAGTCTACAACAACTTTTGCATTGTGGAAAGATTAGAGACTTAAAAATAACTCGCATGAGAGGGTTGGTCCAAGGCAAAAATTAGAAATTCGTTTCTCCAAGGATTTCTTCTCTCCTTCTCTTGATTTCCTTTCTCTTCCAAGACTTCGCTCTTCCTTCTAGCCACATACCAAAGCAATGTGCTATGTTAAGTGTGTCTGCTTCAATGCAGGTTAAAGTTCTCTGTATATGGCCTTTTTATGGGCTAGAAAGGCCTCTTTAGGCTGAGTTGAACTGTGGTAGGCCGACTTGATTTTTGGGATCTTTAGACATTTCTAGACAACAAAATAATATTTTTATTTCTTGTTACAAGTGCCCAATGGGGACTTTTATATTATGACATAGACTTTTGACTCAAGACTAACATCCTAGAGCACACAATGGGTGCTTTGACCTATTGACCAATGACCCAAGCAAGGAACCCATGCTTTAATAAGTGAATTTTTCTTTTACAATAAAATTTCGTTTTCTTTTCTTTTCATAATACATAAGAATTACGTCACGACACACATGACAATTATGAAGACCGAAACTATACAATTTCCAACACTTTTGTGCTTCCAAGATCAACCTTGAGCATCTCCAAATCTGCGTCTCCTAGGAGACCTAAATTCCTTAAGTCTGCACCTAGTGCTCCCAAAGTCGCGTAATTGCTACCCTCCTAACAACCTTAAAATGACCTTCAAACTGTCCTAAACTAGGACACCCAACCAACTAACAAAACCATTAATTTAGGAGAACATACTCTTATTTGAAGACACCTTCTTCCTGTTGCTGCTCACGGTCTTGTGCACACTTCAGATTTGAGATTTTCAACTTGGTTAGGGCACCAAACCAACCGTTAAACTAGCTCAAAATTTTCGATGCCCCTTGCTAATAGACCAACCCTTCCTTGCTGCTACTTGAGTCACCTTAACACGTTGTTCCGACCTTCTTGTGACTGCAAACCAACTCTAATCTAGGGCTCAATCCTACTTGTAGCCAACTAACAGACTTCGGCCTTGTTTCTTGAAGAGAATCAACCCCAAACCATGCACCTTTTTGTCCCTAAAGCGTATGACTATCCTCCAATTCCTACTTGGCCTTGCAATAGATAGAAATATACCCAAAATCAACCCCTTTTAACCCTAGACCTAGTCTTCTTGAGCTGCGGCTCCTTCAATGTCCTCCACTATGATGTTTTGCACTTGGGTTGTGAGGAATGAGGTCTCTCCTCACTCCTATTTATATCTTTTCTTAGGGTGATGTATAGCCATTCAAGAAGGGTCACTTTTACTAAGCTTGACCTGAACTTCTAAACAAATTCACCCACATAAACATTCAAAAATTAATATGGTCATTTCTACATGTCCTTTCTTGCTGCTTGACGCTGCCCCTTATTCCTTTAAGGGTGCTCTTCCATCTCCAAGTGTCATGTCATCAATTCTCTTCTTGGTTTTGGCCCAACTGCTTTGGGTGCAAAACCCCCACGCTTGGTTTCTCAGCGCACAAGTGACCGTGTGATGCCAATTCCTGCACAACCCTATAACCTAGGGTTTGGAGTACCTCCTAAGCTACCAATCTCAAAAGAGTGTGCACAACGTACAACTTAAGAGGGAGCTAGTTATTGTTTTTGAACAACTAATAGCAATGGCGAAATTGGTAGTTTGTCCACGATATGAAGATAGGTTGGATGGGTTGTTCAACTATTGACCTTGGAAGGAAAGGATCAAGCTGGTCTTGATGGTGAACAAGATTTGGTATTTTTTTGACAAAGAGATCAAGCTAAGGAGTTTAAGTGTATGAAGAGTTGGATACAAAGGCAAGGCTGATCATCCTAGATGGTGTCAAGGATCACTTGATACCTCATCTATCTGGGAACAACACTGCCAATGAGATGTGGAAATCTCTTCAGGATTTGTTCCAGAATAAGAATGAGAATTGATTGTTGGTATTGAGAGATAAGTTGAAGAACACCAAGATGTTAGATGGTGAAGGTGTGGCTCTGTATCTGACTAGACTTTCTCAAGTTCGAGATGAGCTTGCTGCCATCGATGAAGATGTTCCAAATTCTGAGTTGGTGAGGACTGCTTTGAAAGAGTTTACCGAGGAATGGAAGCCATTTATCAAAGGAACCATCGCTCAAGAAAAGCTGCCAGATTCGAACAGGTTATGGGATCACTTCCTTTAGGAGGAATTGCGAGAGAAGGACCTTCATAAGAAGAAGAAGACTTCCAATGATAACATGGCTCTTGCAGGGAGGATGTGTTGAAAATTGTAACTGGGTTTGGTCTTCATTATAATGTAATTGTTATCATGAAATTTTATTTTCTTTAAAAAGAAAGAAAAAGGAAAGAAAGAAAAATTATATTTTATTTTGGAGTATGGGTTTCATGCTGAAGTTTGAGTCAAAAGCATGTTCTTTGTGCATTTAGGTCTTCTAGGTCTTTTTAGGATAAAGAATAATATTGGTCATGTGTCATATTCCTATTTGGACTCATTGTAATGGATGGAAATATTTATTTTATCATGTAAAAGCCATGGATAAGACCAAGACCAAGTTGGCCTATGGGAGGGCTATTCGATCCTCAAGAAAGGCTATAAATAGAAGGGAGCTCGACCTGATTTGGACACACATCTCAAGCAACTTCGATCTGCAGTAGTGAAGGTGAAAGAAGAGTAGTTGGAGGATGAGGAAGACGAGCAAAAGTCAAAGTTTGTCGAGGGTTATCTTTCTCTTTGTCTTGCTAGAGTGTGTGAAGTTGCCAACTTCAAGAGAATGAAATTTTGAAGCAGTTGCAGGGAGCTGAAACTCTGTTGCAGGGGTCGAAATTGTAATACCAGTGTTGCAACAATGAGGTCCCGGAACACTGCTCTGAAGCAGATCTTGCTGGGGGCTGGCTCGGTTCTTGGATGGTTTATTGGCTTGGGTCTTTGGGTGTTGGAAGTCTCTTTTTTAAGTAGATTCTAAAGAAGTATAGAAGCATTTTCTGCGATTTCCCCTTGGTGGGGTTTTGTGTTGAGAAATCTAGGGGCAATTAGATTAGGTGATCTCTCTTATGTTGATAACTGCGTGTGATGTATTTTTTCTTGATTAGCTTCTTTTACTTTATTATTATTATTGTTCTCTATCATCAAACAACTACCAAACCATAAAGATGAATGAAATAAGAGGACACAAAATATAGGTTGCAAACAAGATCTAGGGTTTTCATCTACAAGTTTGATCTTGGAGAAAAGAAGGCAAGAAGGTCAAGCGAAGGTCACTAGAAGTCATCCTTAAGCTCTAGAAATCAGAGAAAACCAAGCGAAAGTCGAAGGAAGCCTTGGAAGGCTAAACGAGACTCACAAGTGTGGTAGCAACAACTGCAGGAGAGCTGAAAATTTCAGGTCTATAGTGGAGGCCGAAATTGTGTAGCAGAAGGTCGAAGCTGTGCTACTTGAAGATATTTGATTGGGTTTGACTTGATCAAGGATAACAGATCATCCGGAGAGGTTGGTTTTGGTCTTGGAGGGTATTGGTCTCAGTCTAAAGGTCTTGGAATTCGTCAATTGAAGAATCTATAAGGAAGAGGAGATTTGCGGGTTTTCCTCTCAAGTGTAAAGGTTTTGACCTTAGCTTGCTGCCTATATATTCTGTGTTCTTTTTCTTCTTGTTTTGGTAGCTGTTTGATGATATACAAACATAATAATAAGTAACAAAACTATTAAGTAATTTAAAGTAAAAAGACATCACAAACAATTATCAAGTAAAGAGAAATCACTCTAATCATTGCCCTATAGATTTCTCAACATGGTATTAGTGCTAAGGTTGGCTAAGGGCATTATGAAGATCTCTTCTACGTTGAAGAAGTTTCTCAAGAAGTGTTCAATGGTCGCAAGCCATCTCAAGAAAGGTATCAAGGAAGCATGGAATCTTCTATTTACTATGAAGAAGGAAGTGACCAAGTCAAAGGATGAAGGACTCTTCTCCGCACTCACCGACACATTTCAAGACGAGAACATTTGGGTAATCTATAGTGGTGTTTAAGTCAAAGGATGAAGGACTCTTCTCAATACTCACTGGCACATTTCAAGACGAGAACATTTGGGTAATCGATAGTGGTGTATCAAGACACATGAGTGGTCATCACAAGCAATTGAAGACATCATCAAAAGGAAAATCTTCTGACTTAGTGGAATTTGGAGACAATAAGAGCTATCTCGTAAGAGGAATTGGATCAACCTCAATAGAGCAGGAGAATGGAAGCAATAATCATCTCAACAACATCCTATTTATTCTAGGTTAGCAGAAGAACTTACTCTCCATTTCAAGTCTAGAAGATAAAGGTGATAGAATAGCTTTTATTGATGGAAGAGTTGTAGTATGAAGTAAGTATGGAGTAAGAACTCAAGCATAGAAAATGCTAGAGTAATTGGCACTCGTGAAGGAAGACTTTACAGGTTGATATTTCCTCTTGCCTTGGTTCACATTGAAATCAACCCATGTGAACTTTGACATAAAAGATTTGGTCGTCTCCATTTTAAAATCCTTCCAACTCTAAGCTCTATTATAGATGGAATCCCCGAATTGAAAGAAGATCATGAAGGAGTATGCAAGGGATGTGCATTGGGTAAGAGCACTAGGAGACCATTTGGAAGCAATGCTTTACGGTCAAAAGAAATCTTAGATCTTATTCATTCAGATGTTTATGGCGCTATGACTCCTAAATTACTTGGAGGTCATCTATATAATGTCACATTTATAGATGATCATTCAAGAAAAACCTGGGTTTACTTGATGAAATCCAAGGATGAAGTATTTACCAAATTCCAAGAATTCAATGTTGAATTAGAGAACCTTACAAAAAGGAGAATCAAGATACTAGGATCCGATAACGGAGGAGAGTATACCTCGAAGGAAATCATAGCTTTTTGTAAGGAGTTTGGGATTAAGAGGGAGCTTTTTTTTCCATATAATCCAGAACAAAATGGAGTTGTAGAACGAAAGAACCGATCCATTGAAGAAAGTATAAAAGCAATGTTGCATGATCAAGATCAACCGAAATTTTCGTGGGGTGAAGCCATGAAGACAACTGTATACATTCAAAATCGAAGTCCCCACAAGTCACTGGATAACAGAATTCCCGAAGAAGTATTCATTGGAAGAAACCAAATGTAGATCATCTCCAAATCCTTGGTTGTCTTGTATACATTCATATACCTAAGGACAAAAGAAAGAAGCTAAACCCTTCAGGCATGAGAGGAACATTTGTTGGCTATAGTAATTCTTCTAACGCCTATAGGATCTACATAATGGAAGGACACCGTATAGAAGTTAGTCAAGATGTTATATTTGACGAAAGTATTGCATTCAAGAAATCAAAGGAACTCCCTTTGGACTCTGATGATGAAGAACTTCCAGTGTTTGAGGAAGAAGTTACCAGGGAAGAAGAAGAAACTAATCATGAAAATGAAGGTCCCAGTGAACCTATTCAACCTGTGGTTATCCCCAAATCAAGAAAGAGACCTAACTAGTTGAAATCTACACTACTTGATGCAGAGGGTCATGGAGCAACTCAAGGCACATTCAAGGAAAGCACGAAGCCCAAACGATCTCCTGGGTGTGCAACTTACATGACAAAACTAATAGAAGCAAAGCATCCACTTTTGAAGAAGCTGTCAATCATCAAGAATGTAAGGATGCCATGAGTGAAGTATATCAATCTATAATGAAAAATGGATTTTGGGAGATCGTACCTAGGCTGGAAGACAAATATGTGGTAACTTCCAAATGTATATATAAGATCAAACATGCAACAAATGGAAGTATTGACAAGTATAAGGCAAGATTTGTGGCTAGGGGCTTCTCTCAACAAGAAGGCATCGACTATGAAGAGACATTTGCTTGACTACAAGGTATACAACTATTTGTTCGTTGGTCTCTATGGGAGCATTGATTGGATGGAACATCCACCAGATGGATGTCAAGTCTGCATTATTGAATGGCACAATTAATGAGGAAGTCTATATAGAACAACCCCTGGGATTTGAAGTTAAAGATAGAACGACATATGTTTGCAAATTGAAGAAAGCATTATATGGCCTCAAGCAAGCACCAAGAGCATGGTATGCTAGGATGGATGCATACCTATAGAGATTAGGCTTCACAAAGAGTTCTGTTGATTCGAGCCTTTATATTAAGGTTGTGAAGGGAGAACCGATAATCATTCTTTTGTATGTAGATGATATTCTCTTGATAGGTGCAGAAGGTCAAATTGAAGAATGCAAGAAGCAACTAGCGACATAATTTGACATGAAGGATCTAGGGCTAATGCACTACTTGGCAAGGACCTGATGAGATCTATCTAGGTCAAGGAAAGTATGTGATCAATATGCTGAAGAGGTTTGACATGATGGATTGCAAACCAATGACAACCCCGATGATCACAAAATTGAAAAGATTGAGGAGTTCTGAATCAAGCCCTGTGGATCCTTCCAAGTAGAGACAATTGATTGCTCACTAATGTACTTGGTGAATACTCGCCCAAACATATCTTTTGTAGTAAATGTTCTTGGTCAATTCCAAGTCATGATCATTGGATAACAACAAAACATATACTAAGATGTTTGCAAGGTGCCATCCACTACTGCCTAAAATATGATAGGAGGAATGATTTGCACTTGATTGGATATACATATTCTGATTGGGGAGGCAGTGAGCAAGATGGAAGAAGCACTACAGGAGGATGTTTTAGTTTGGGATCCTCAATGATCTCATGGATTATTAGAAAGCAAGATACCGTTGCTTTGAGTAGTGCTGAGGCCCAATATATTGCAGCCTTTGAAGTAAGCAGAGAAGCGGTTTGGCTAAGGAAGCTGCTATTCGACCTATTTGAAGTATCAATGGACCCTACAGTGATACATTGTGATAACACCAACTTTATACGATTGCCTGAAGACCCAATGTTTCATGGAAAGACAAAGCATATCAACAACAAGTATCACTACATTCAGAAGCTAGTACAAGATTGGGTGTTGTACCTACAATACATCTCCATTGATGAACATGTAGCTGATATATTGACAAAATCTCTTCCTAATAAGAAACTTGTGTATTTGAGAGACAAGCTTGGTTTGGTTGATGTATCCTCCCTTGTTGAGAGGGAGAGATAGGCACATCATTCTTGTCTTCACTTTGGAAGACAAAATGGAGGATTAGCTAAGCATTTGACATTCAATACTCTTTGAGGATGAGGTAGGGCATCCAAGATAAGAGTAGTCGTAGATCGATATTCTTTGAGGACTAGTTATCCAAGATAAGAATAGTCCAAAGAAGGTCATACTTTGTGAACATTCGGGTGGAGTATGTACCTTGAGAGACAATGATGATGGTGTCTATAAATCATTGGTCTCGCCAACATTGTGCTCTGATCTTGTGGAGCGATGAGCTGTTAGTCAAGGCATTGCTATGTGACAATGCTGGTTGATATGATTCTAAACAATTGAGTTACCTATTTGACTCTTCTTATGAGATCTCTTCATATTGAGAATGTCCATGTACCATCTATGAATATCTCCCTAGTTAAGAGGGAGTGTTGGAAAATGTGTAACTCGGTTCGATCTTCATAAATATGAAACGTACTTTTGATTCTTGTAAATTATAGAATGAAAGAAAATTATTATTATTGTTTTTGGAGCATTGGTTTCATGCTAAATGTCTTTTATTTTATGGGTCAAGCACCCATTGAGTGCTTCTAGGGTTTGTCCTAGGTCAAGAAGTCAAAAGAGTCATTGTCATAAGTTGAAGACCCCATTAGGCACATTGTAATTTGTAAAGAAAACTATTTTTGTCTTTAAAAGTGTCAAAATACCCTCCAAGATCAAGTCGGCCTAAAATGAGGAGCCACGTCCACCTTGAAGAGCCTATATAAAGGAGGAAACTCGACCTCCTTAAAGAACATTCATCGCTTACTCATTCTATTGAAGAAAGAGGAAGAAGAAGGCAACAAAGACGAAAGAGGACGATGAAGACTTTGGTTTGGGCTATTTCTCTCACTCGTGCGAAGAAAGACTAGGGTTTCTGCAGCAAGATCTAGGGTTTTCATCTATAAGTTTGATCTTGGAGAAATGAAAGCAAGAAGGTCAAGCAAAGGTCACTAGAAGTCATCCTCAAGCTCTAGAAGTCAGAGAAAGCCAAACGAAGGTCACTAGAAGTCATCCTCAAGCTCAAGAAGTCAGAGAAAGCCAAGCAAAGGTTTAAGGAAGCCTTGGAAGGCTAAACGAGGCTCACACGTGTGGCAACAACAACTGTAGGAGGGCTGAAAATTCCAGGTCAATAGTGGAGGTTGAAATTGTGCAGCAAAAGGTCGAAGTTGTGCTACTAGAAGAGATTTGACTGGGTTTGACTTGATCTTGGTCTTGGAGAGAATTGGTCTCAATCTTGAAGGGTATTTCTCTTAGTCTAAAGGTCTTGGAATTTGTCAATTGAATAATCTATAAGGAAGAGAAGAGATTTGCAGGTTTTCCTCTGAAATGGAGAGGTTTTGGCCCTGGCTTGCAGCCTATATGTTGTGTTCTTGTTCTTCTTGTTTGGATGCCCTTCCAAAATGAGGTTGAGCTCACTTATATATAGTCTCTTTAGTAGGTTGAATAGACCTTTCGTGAGGTTGACTTGTCATCTTGTAGGCCGACTTGTTCTTTCTTGTTTGACAAGGCCAGGAGTGTCTTTGACATATTTTATGACTTACAATAATTTTCTTGACATGATACAATATGCCAAAAACGTTCTTCCATACATGAATTGCCTTGTTGGCTCAATGACAAGCCCTATAAGCACTCAAATGGGTGCTTGAACTATAAATAAATTTACCTTGAGCATGAAACCCATGCTTCAAAGATGACAATAATAAATTTATTTTTCTCTTTTACATCAAATACATAAAATCATGATTACATATGTCATTATGAAGACTGAACCTAGTTACATATTTCAACATTTTGCTTTGGCTTGGAGCGTATATCTTGTGTACTTTGTCTCTTTGTGATCTTCTTGTTTTGGTAATCAAAGAAGTAATAAAAGACCATGTGACATCTCAAACAATTATCATGCTCGTGAAAATAAGTTATAATCATCAAGTCTCGTCATTTTCCAACATGGTATTAGAGCTAAGGTTCAAGAAGGAGACCGTAGATCACAAGTTAGTTGGCACAATGTCAGGTATCATGAAGAGTTTCAAGTTTCTTTGAAATCTCACTATTTCCATCAAGAACTTCATACTGAAGATCATCTCCAAGCTAGTAAAGGAAGCAGTGAAAAGAAGAGTGTTCTCCGCTTTATCTAGCACCTTCAAGTATGAGAATGTATGGGTTATCAACAGTGGTGCCTCCAAACATATGACAGGAGAATGCAATCAACTTTAGACCTTATAAAAGGAAATTCATCTCAACTTATCAAACTTGGAGACAACAAAAGCTATCCAGTGACAGGCATTGGATCTACATCATTGGAGCTCGAATTAGGTGGAAACATTCACCTCAACATCTTATATGTTCCAGGCTTGAAGACAAAAATCTACCTTTTTTTTTTTTTTTCTATAGGAATAGGGTAATAGAGTTGCATTTGTTGATGGAAAGGTTTTGGTTTGGGATAAGGGCCCTAGTATTAATGAAGCGAGGATGTTTGGGGTTCGTGAGGGAACAACATTGCATAGACTCTATACACCTCTAGGTCAAGCCCTAGTTCATTTGGAAGTGAGTACTTCCGAACTATGGCATAGACGGTATGGACACATTCATTATAAGATTCTGCCATCTATGAGTCAAATGGTCAATGGCATCCTCGAAATAAAGGAAGCTCATGAAGGAATCTGTAAGGGATATGCTTTAGGCATGAATGTTAAGAAACCATTTGCAAGTAGTGAAACTAGATCTAAAGAAATTTTGGATCTCATACACTCAAATGTATGTGGACCTATGGCAGTAAAGTTTTGTCATTCGAGCTCGAATTAGGTGGAAACATTCACCTCAACATCTTATATGTTCCAGGCTTGAAGACAAAAATCTACTTTCTATTTTTTGTCTAGAGGATAAGGGTAATAGAGTTGCATTTGTTGATGGAAAGGTTTTGGTTTGGGATAAGGGCCCTAGTATTAATGAAGCGAGGATGTTTGGGGTTCGTGAGGGAACAACATTGTATAGACTCTATACACCTCTAGGTCAAGCCCTAGTTCATTTGGAAGTGAGTACTTCCGAACTATGGCATAGACGGTATGGACACGTTCATTATAAGATTCTGCCATCTATGAGTCAAATGGTTAATGGCATCCCCGAAATAAAGGAAGTTCATGAAGGAATCTGTAAGGGATATGCTTTAGGCATGAATGTTAAGAAACCATTTGCAAGTAGTGAAACTAGATCTAAAGAAATTTTGGATCTCATACACTCAAATGTATGTGGACCTATGGCAGTAAAGTTTCGTCATTCGAGCTCGAATTAGGTGGAAACATTCACCTCAACATCTTATATGTTCCAGGCTTGAAGACAAAAATCTACTTTCTATTTTTTGTCTAGAGGATAAGGGTAATAGAGTTGCATTTGTTGATGGAAAGGTTTTGGTTTGGGATAAGGGCCCTAGTATTAATGAAGTGAGGATGTTTGGGGTTCGTGAGGGAACAACATTGTATAGACTCTATACACCTCTAGGTCAAGCCCTAGTTCATTTGGAAGTGAGTACTTCCGAACTATGGCATAGATGGTATGGACACGTTCATTATAAGATTCTGCCATCTATGAGTCAAATGGTCAATGGCATCCCGAAATAAAGGAAGCTCATGAAGGAATCTGTAAGGGATATACTTTAGGCATGAATGTTAAGAAACCATTTGCAAGTAGTGAAACTAGATCTAAAGAAATTTTGGATCTCATACACTCAGATGTATGTGGACCTATGGCAGTAAATTTCTTCGTGGGCATCAATATTATGTAACATTCATTGATGATTATTGAAGGAAGACTTGGTTATACCTTCTCAAGAACAAGGATGTGGTATTCAAAAAGTTTTATGCGTTCAAGAATGAAGTGGAAAATCTAACCAAGAGAAAGATCAAAATTCTAAGGTCAGATAATGATGGAGAATATACTTCCAAAGAATTGATAACTTTCTGCAAGGAAGTAAGAATCACGAGGGAGCTCATTGTTCCCTACAATCTTGAACAAAATGGAGTGGAAGAAAGGAAGAACCATACTATTGAAGAATGTGTTAGAGCTATGCTTCATGATCAGGATATCCCTCAGTTCTTGTTGGGAGAGGCATGTATGACCACTGTTTACTTGCAGAACTGAAGTCCTCAGGATCTTGAACAAGATGACACCAGAAGAAGCATTTACAGAAAATAAGCCAAGTGTACATTCATGTACCTAAGGATAAAAGAAAGAAGTTAGATGCTACCAGTTTAAGGAACATCTTCGTTGGGTATAGTGCTTCATCTAAGCATAGAAAATCTACATGAAGGAGGATCATCGAATTGAGGTAAGAAAAGATGTCATCTTTGATGAGAATACAACTTACAAGAAATCAAAGGATGTTCCAGTCCACTTTGATGAAGAAGAATTTCCTATCTTTGAGGATATTTCTAGGCACAATGATGGTCAAGAACCAAGATCTACTTAAGAAGATGTTGAAGGTCCTTGTGAGCTTATACAACAAATAATTGAGAAAATCGGAAGAATCCTGTTTGGTTGAAAACTAATCTTAAAGAGGCAGAAGGACATATAGCATAAGGGACATCCAGGGAAAGTAAGAGACCAAAGTCTATACTTCTCTGTGATAATTTGAATTCCCTGAGGCTATACTTTTTTGTGATGATGCAAATTTCTTGAGGCTATACTTCTCTGTGATAATGCGAATTTCCTAAGGCTACATTTTCCTATGATGATGTGAGTTTTAGAGGCACATTTTGTTGGAGAATGTAACTAATTTTGGTCTTCAGAATTGCATCAAAATGAATTTTATGTAAAAAGCAAAAGGAAGAAAAAATAAAACTTTATTTTCAAGCATGGGTGCCTTGTTGAAAATTTGTTGTTGGTCTTAGCTAGTAATCACACATATTCAACCTCATAAAGTGATTATAAACAAGAGCTATTCGTCCTTCTCCAATAGCATATCTAAGGCTCCTAATGAATCTAATATACGAAGGATCTAAGGCTCCTTGTCTCCATGGTGATGCAAATTTCCTTAGGCTATACTTCTTTGTGATAATGCGAATTTCCCGAGGCTATACTTTTCTGTGATGATGCAAATTTCTTGAGGCTATACTTTCTGTGATAATGCGAATTTCCTAAGGCTATATTCTCCTATGATGATGTGAGTTTTAGAGGCACTTTTTGTTTGAGAATGTAACTAAGTTTGGTCTTCAGAATTGTATCAAAATGAATTTTAATTTTTATGTAAAAAGCAAAAAGAAGAAAAAATAAAACTTTATTGTCAAGCATGGGTGCCTTGTTGAAAATTTGTTGTTGGTCTTAGCTAGTAATCACACCTATTCAACCTCATGAAGTGATTATAAAGAAGAGCTATTCGTCCTTCTCCAATAACGTATCTGAGGCTCCTAATGACTCTAATATACGAAGGATCTAAGGCTCCTTGTCTCTATGGTGATGCAAATTTCCTTGGGCTATACTTCTCTGTGATAATGTGAATTTCTTGAGGCTATATCTCTGTAATGATACAAATTTCTTGAGGCTATACTTCTCTGTGATAATGAGGATTTCCCATGACTATAGTTCTCTATTTCTCTATAGTGATGCAAATTTCTCGAGGCTATATTCTCCTATGATGATGCAAGTTTCAAATGCATATTTTGTTGGAGAATGTAACTAAGTTCGGTCTTCATAATTGCATCAAAATGAATTTTATGTAAAAAACAAAAGGAAGAAAAAGAAAAATTTATTTTCAAGCACGGGTTTCATACTCAAGGAAATTATTATTTTATTAATTAAGCGTGTTCTTTATGTTTCTAGGATTTGATGAAGTCAAAGAGTTAAAGTCCTACTTGGACCTATTGTAAAGAAAAAGGATTTTTTTTTTCAATTTGTAAATTGGGTTAAAATAACCTCCAAATGCAAAGTCGACCTACCTATCAAGTTGGCCTAGCCCCAATGGACATGTCTATTCACACCCTTCTAGACAAGTATAAATAAAGGGAAGTTGGAGCTTATTTGGAGACACATTTCACATGTTTTGATTTTGAAATATTGCAGTGAGACATAGAAAAGAAGAAGAGGGTCGAAGTCTGAGGTTGAAGAAGATTTTCTCTTGAAATATGATTTGTGAAAGTTTTGCCTTGTTGAAGATTTGTTGTTGGTCTCTTGAGGATGGATTTGTTGTGTAGAAGGAAGGTTTGACTTGGCATCTAAAGAGTTGGTTATGGGTCTTGGATATCTCATTTGATTTGATTCTATAAGAAGAGGATTTTCCAGGTTTTCCCCTTGGAGGGGTTTTGCCCTGGTTTGAAGCCTAAATCTTGTGTTCTCTCTGTTCTTGTGATATTCATGTTTTTACATTTGGTAATTGCTTGTTGATAGAATAAAAACTTGAAAAGATAATGTCAACAAATTCACAAGTAATTATCATGAAACGAGAAATTACATTATGTTGAAGGAACTGTAACTAGGTTTGGTCTTCATAAATGTACTTTTGATATTTGTATTTTTTCAAGCAAAGAAATGTTATATGTCAATGAGTTTCTTGCTACTTGAAATAGGTCTAGCACATGTTGAAGTGCTATAGGTGAGTCAAAGAGTCAAAAGAATTATGTTGAAGACCTTAAGGGCATGTTACTATACGTATACTTATGTACTAGAGTCAAAGAATTCACCTCTAGCAAAGACAGGTTTCCTCCAAGCATGTGGCACCATCAAAAGAAGCTATCTGAAGCAAAGACAACAAGTCAGCTTACAAACAACAAGTCGGCCTAAAGGAGGGATAGACCTCTATATATAGAGGCTGTCCACTCCTCTAAATATAACACATTCATATCTCTGAAATTAGCGAAGTAAGGAGGCAAGCAAAGGGTAACAAAAGGACGAGAAAAGGGTCTCCAAGGACAGCGAAGGAGGAGGAAGAAACATCGAGCCTTAGAGGTTTGTTCTAGGTCTTATTACAGTCACATGTGTGAAGGTAAGAGCCTCTTCTTGTGGTCATTACAACACACTCTTCTTGTGGTCATTACAACACTACCATCACAGTCACATTACTTCGTTGGTTGGGCAATCTAAGGCCTATAAGGCCTCTCACTCAACCAAAGAAGGGGGTCTCTCAAGTGAAGAAGAAAGAGGTCAATATCACAAGGAATACAATCACATGTGTGAAGAGATGGAGGTTGTCTATGCTATCATAACATCCCTCCCATTACAGCCATACAAGTTCATTGGTTGGTGAAGAGAAGGAAGGGATCATCATAAGGAAAGGGTCTCATCAAAGGTATCTCTTCTAGAGCAAGTGCAACAAGATCTAACAACAGTTGGAAGGAGGATGAAGTGTCGGGAAACAAAGTGCTGGAAGAAGGAAGTGCCAGAAGAAGGAAGTGTCGGGGAACAAAGTGCAGAAAGGAGGAAGGACTTGACTTGTGCTTGGAGGATTTTCTTGTCAAGGGTCTAGGGTTTGGCATTGATCAATAAGAAGCTTCAATAAGAGAAATTTACCAAAGGGTTTTCCTCTCAAGAGAAGAAAGGTTTTGGCCCTAACAGAGGGCCAACATCTTGTGTTCTTGTTCTTATGTTTTTGGTAGCAGTTTGATGAAGTACACACACATGCATTAATAATGAGAAGAAGAAGATTAAGCTAACAAGAAAAAGTAAAAAGACTCCACAAATTGTTGTCAGGTCAACAAGAATCACACTACACCTAATTGCCCTTGATTCTTCAACACATTAATCTTGTAGCATCCCTATTTCTCCAACATGGTATCAGTGCTTTGGTTTGAAAAATGGAGGCTTGAGGCTCACTCGGTTGGCATAATACATTCGGTGGATTGACTCAGTGGCATCTAGAAGACTCGTCTTACTTCCATCTAGATCTGTGGCATACATAATGAGATTTCGTTGGCACCTGATCTCATAGACACATGGTTTCACTCTATATATAAGATGGCGTTGAATTCACTATAATACATAGTGGCAGGGTCTCGATATGATTCACTATGGAATGATCTCGCTATGATCGTTGTGACTGGTTTCGAGGTAGCATAATCTCACATCATATATCTTTGATGGCTTGATAATGGATCTCGCATTACTAGATCTTGAGATGACTTGCTATACTATGACTCACTCTTAGAATTTGCAAGGATCTTGCACTATCGGGTAGCACATTATAACTATATATGACGTGTTCAAATATCACTGTGGTTGCAATATATAATAGACCACTGTGGTTTGGAATCTGGATATACAGTGGGTGCAATATAGAGTAAATCACACATATTATTCTATGACTCACTATATATGTAACGACAATGGTTTGTTGTAGCAGTGGATCACATCATGTTGTTTGGCATCAAAACATTAACACGTACAATCAAACAGGGGCTCTCATATCTATAGTAATACATAACTTTGGTTTTTGTAATTAACCCTTGACTATATATAGTATAAAGGATCGCGTGGCTCATGGTTTGTTATTGGTGGTCATATATGTGATTTTTTTGCAACTAAAGGATACCTATTGAAGCTCATTCTGTGTAGTTAGCATTACAAAGACCATTGCCATAACTTGATACACTGTTGTTGGAAATATTGAGAGGGCGGGTGAATCAATATTTCTTTTTATGTTCTTTTCTTATCACCAAAACATATATATACATGGAACACATAAATATATAGCTGAAATAAATGCTTTTATTAACACAAACAGTGCAAAGAAATACATATAATATATAGTTGGTTGCAATCAGTTGCCAAGCACCAACTTGGACTTTTGTGAGGCTCCAACCTCTAGATCCCCAACTCTGTTCTTCCAAGGCAATAGTTCTGCACTTAGGAGCACCAACTCCCAAGGATTCCAACCCTTTCAGTTCTGAGGCTCCTACCCCGTGGGCTCTAACCCAAACCTGGTATAAACTGTTTTGCTGTAGTTCTCTGCTCCCAAACTTGTTGAGCTTCTGCTTCACTCCTGTTCTCCTGCTTCTCTTGCCTCTGCTACCTCTGCTGCCTCTGCTTAAACTTTGGCTTCCTCTCACACTGATTATCCATACACGCTTCCTTGTTTTTTCCTGTTTCTGTATTCTCTGATGCCTCTGACTGTTCGTTTTCGCTTCCCACTGGCTCTTCAGCGTCTTCAATGCTCGCTTCAGCTTCCTCTACACTGGCTTGTGCTTTGGCTTCCTTCTTCTTCATTGGTTTTGGCTTTTCGGTTTCCTCTACGTTGGCTTACCCTTCGGCTTCCTGGCTTTTCGATCGCTGTGGCTTCCTTTGCCTCTTCGTGCTGATTGCCGCGTGTTAAAACTGTAACAGAACCCCATTTTTTTGAATGATAATAGGCATACATAGAGACAATTTTGTTTAATGAACATGCCACGTCCCAATCACAATCGCAATCGGCTTTAGTTTAGCCTCCTGAACTATCCGTGAGCATTTCTCAATGCATTTTTGCCTTCAAACCCCGCGAGAAAAAACCGGCGAAAACTTTAAAGGGCGGACTTCAAACATATTGCACCCTCATCTACACCTACATCCGATCTACAGTGTAATCGCTTGTGGCAGTCACAGCATATCGCGCCGTCCCTTTATAACTTGCAATGGTCACTTCCGACATGGCGAACACGATATAGCATTAAGTCAATTATAATGTTGCATCGGGTCTGCAACATTCATCGCAATCGGCGCTTGCCCTTGGCGGAGGTCTGATGCGATATCGCTAATCGCTATTGAAGATTGCAATGGGCCGCTTAACACTTTATAACTCCCACTCCCGAAGTGCCAATGCGATATATGTCGGCAATCGCAAATCGCAAAGGTTCAGTTCTAGACCTTAATGTAGACCACTCACTTATAGCTATGTGATAATATGTGCCAGACCCGATAAGACTCAACACTCCCGTGCATAAAATTTCAAGTCCGCTTTCCCGAATCCGCTAAGTGTTTAGCGTGATTTCTTTGTGTAAATGGCATTCGGTGATAAACAAGTAAATACACAGGGGTGAGGCTATATGGGTTCTACGGACCCGATAGTGTTAAAACTTCCGCCTATAATAATTTCCAATACAACTTTAATTTCCGCCTCTGATATTGTATTTGCAATACAACCAAGTCTTCCACCTCCGATAGTTTAAATGCATATATATGTGAGTTTTGGCCTCCGATAGTGTATTTGCAATACAACCAAGTCTTCTGCCTCTGATAGTGTATTCTTTAGCATTCTTGCTCCAATAGCTTTGTCTGCTTCCTCTGATGGCTCCGATAGCTTTGATTGCTTCCTCTAATGGCTCTGTCTGCTCTTTGCTCCTTCGATAGCTCTATTTGCTCCTCTGATGGCTCTGTTTGCTCCTCTTGGCTCCTCCGATAGCTCTGTTTGCTTCTCTGATGGCTCTGTTTGCTCCTCTTGGCTCCTCGAATATTGCCATATTGACATCAATGACAATCTATGTTACACAATTTCACTGAATCAGTTACATGATCTCGTGAAGGAAAAAGATCTCAGTGACATGGACCTGTACAGTGACATCATCACGGTGAGCAACATTGAACAACGAGTTCGATATTAGTATATGAACAATTGTTGCAGTTCGTTGGGGTGTTTTTCTGAAAGGGACTCGTTGACAAATTCCTATGATCGCAAAAGGTCCTATGGTTTGCCTTGACTAAAAATCGCTTTTTATGAGATTCACATTTAAAGAAACTCGGTTTTTGTGGAAATGGCATCAACATTTTATGACCTGTAGCTTGCATCCATGGCATTGTTACCATGATGTGATATACATTGTGACCACCACATATTCTGAGTAATATGTAAAGCCGACCTAAAGGGATAAATTGAAAGCATAAGGAAAGCCGAGTTCTTAGAAAACTGTGACAAAAGATCCTTTACAAAACGGGATGCAATATATCCCTATGGGTCAAACTTGAAAGTTTTAAGGATAAGTATGATCCTCTATGGGTTATGTTGACAGGAAATAGCCTATATGGATTGCAAAATACCTATATGGATTGTACACGAGTGTTGAAGATAAACACTTATTGAAGTAGTGTTGACACGTGAAGAAGGATTGGATCCTTGCAAAGAAAGAGGTAAGGTAAATTTACAAAGGTAGGTATGAATGTTACATGCATTTCATGATATGTGTCAAGACTAAGTCTTGGATAAAAGGTGTTAAGATTTATGATTTGGTAGTATTCTAGATTGTATTGCTTGAATAACAAATGTTAATGATGATGGAGTTTCTAGGGTTTGTATATTGTGAAGGTATGAAGGATCTAGGGTCTGCATAGAATTTGCATGGCAGATCTTGAAGACCTTGAAATCTAGGGTTTTGCAACTAACTCTTGTATGTGGTTGTAGAAATTTACAATTTATAAGTGACATGTCATGGCATGTAGGGTTTGCAAACCTTAGCAAAGTGCGGAATGAAAGGAGAAACCCTAGAGATGGAAGCCCTAACTAATTGTTTTTGCCATGAAAGGAAAAATGACCTAGTTCTTAAGCATGGCAGATACTATGTCATGCTGATGTGAAGACAAGGTATGAAGAAAAATGGTCCAAGTATTTAGTTGAATGTGTAGATTAGATCCTAAGATCTAGAATGAAATGCATTGAGGTTGTAGCATACTTGAAGAAGCTTTGCATGGTAAACGCTGATGACTAAAAATAATCTAGGGTTTGTAAGATTTTATAGCTTTTGGTATCTAGGGTTTGTCGGTTGAGTATTCTTTGATATCTAGAAACCCAAGCATAAAATAGTTTTGAGAGAAAGGCTTTAGGGTATGTATTAAACCCTAGCAAACTAAGTTGCACGAAACGGGGAAACGGAAACGAGTTTCCGAAACGGGAAGCGATACGAAACGCGACCTCCCCAAATTTGAGGAAACAGGGACGCGAATATATATGTATATATATATATATATATATATATATCTATTATATATATGTTAATATTTATTATTTATATGTGCAATCATAAGCATAATGATACATTATAATTTATTACATTTAACATTAAGATAAATTTATATCACATTTACTCATGAGTCATGAATGATCACATAATGAAAATAAAAATATAGGAAAATCCAAAAGCAACCATTAAAGTTTATTATATATCCAAGGGCAAAATCTCAAAATCAGCCTTTATTTATATTAGTATATGAGGCTGCAAGTACAATAAAGACTATAAGGCTGCAAGAACTATAGAGACAAAAGACTAATCCTCATCATAACAATCCTCATCAAAAATAGAAGTAGCACAATGCTCAACAGTGGATGGTGGTGTTGAAGAAGATGATGCACCAATTCCACTTCCAGACTCGTCCTCAATATTCAAGGCAGCAAGAGAGAGCTCCAACTCAGGATTTTCTGCCTCCACATCCAATTCTTTAGAAGGACCACTGTGGTATTCTGGACCGCTACGAGATGCAAGGCGAAGGTTGGACTGCACATAAACAAGATTCTCTGCTTTCTGTGAGCCCAACCTATTGCGCTTCACAGAATGAATAAAACCATAAGTGCTCCAATTCCTTTCTGCTGATGAAGAGCTTGCCACTTGTGAAAGAATACGAATGGCAAGGTTTTGC
>APFE030086256.1:0-20006 GCA_000404065.3 Pinus taeda
GCAAAAACTAAGTTTTAAAATAACAATTTCATGAAAATCATGAGAAGTTTGAAAAGTGTAAGGTTATAGTTATCAAAAGTATTGTTTGAAATAAAATACAAAATATAATGCTATAAAGGTATGAAGGCATGGTTACTTAATTAATAAACTCAACAATCTTATGACACATCTTTAAACATAATCATGGATAGCATAATTTTCCATGGCATGAGTGCATAGTCTATTAGGCATGGTGCACCTTGCCAGGACATATACACAAGAAAATGCGTCATGTAAATTGTACTATGGCAAGAACATCCAAGACATACATGTGGAATTAAGAAGCTTTACGGTGAAGATATATGGCACACGTGAAGGTATGCTTGTAATGCTTTTCACTCGAACTATTAAAGTGTAAATTGTGATTACAGTGGAAGCATACACAACACATATGTGAGAAATACATGATATTCCTCACTAGCCCTTTGTGATGTGTAGAAGAAGTTTGGGAAATTTTTATCATAGGAATTTATACGTGAATATCAAATAGGTTTTATAAGGTTGATGTCATGAATATCAAACTAGCTTTTGCAAGCTACAAACATATGGCACATATATAATACATCATTATTTGATAATGTTATGAGCCATACGATGAGAAATTTAATAGTTGATTAATTTATAACACCTAAAGTTAGTTTATTATGTTGAAGCTTGAGGAGCACATCGTGACTCATAACCAAGTAAGGGTAGTTGGTGTGTTCCTTTTCTCTCAAGGAAGAAGGTGTTTCTCATAACTGCTGAGAGGAACTGTTGGCAACCAACTCTAGGGAAGATAAAGTGTATTGATCATGGTTATGAGAAGAATTTGCTCTCAGTTCCCTCTAGTTATTGGTTCTTTTTGCAAATTATGGAGTTGTTTTGTCTGATAAACCTAATGCCAAGAGTGAATCCCTTTTCAGGGTTTTCCCTCTCATCATTCCATCTATCTTGTTACTATCTTTAATGCAAGAAATTTAGTGTTTTTATTCCATTATTTTTATTAAGGAAAAAATCTTGTTCACCCTCACATACAAGTTTCCATGCTCCAGCCTCCAAGTTGCCCATGGTTCAAAAATTTATCACACAACCTAGGTTTTATTTATATGGTTTCAAAAAAATAATGCATGTTGTGGAGGAAACTGCACCCTAACCCACTCTCCCAAATCTTTTAGTTATAATCCATGACCATGTAAATTCCAGTGTAAATTCCACAAGTGTATCCCGCTACTTAATGCATGATCCTTCTGCTTCACGTTACATTGGTTTTGGGTTATAATTTTCCTCTTGGTTTGTGCCCCTAGACCATCACTATTTTCCTTTATTTTGTTGATTATATATTCATGTTCAAGAATTAATGGATGCATGATAGATTTTCTTTATCACAATACATTATGAGTTTCTTTAACAAAGGTTCTCAAGCTAACAGAAGAGGGAAAACTAAAATAAAAAGTGTGCCATGGAGGGATAATAGAAATAAAATAAATATATTTCTCATGCACTTTGATGCAGACTTTGAGGATTTTAGTCAATTGACATTGATTGGCCACTTATACCTCAAAGGTCCTCCTCCCCCTCCTCCTACCTAGCATGCTTTGCAAAATGTGCCTTTTCCACATCTTAGCATAATGGAAATTCTAGAACCTCATGTATCTCAATGCCAACCACTATAGAATGATGGTTGGGACACCAACCTTGTCAGCCCTACATCTAGCTTTGCACATTGGTCTATTGCTTCTCATCACTCAATTCACCCAGTGACCATTCCTCCTTAGATACACTATACATTATCTCAAGCCACTTATTTTCATTCTCAACGAACCCCTAATTATCCTACTTATCTTTCATTGGGGAAGTTCCATATGTCATCGATGCCTGTACATTCTCCCTCTAAAGCCGCTTCATCACATACACATATTGACATTCCCATAGCGAAATGATGGGAGAGGAGAGAAATATTTGTCCAAGACATGCATATAGAGGTACAAGGAGAAAAGGATGAGGAGGAGGAAAAACCATTCTACATGGAGGGCCCTAGAAAACTACCCAAGCTGGCATAATTTATTTCTTTGGCATGATGTTGTTTTACGTTATATTACTTAAACATATTTCAGACTATGACATTATCATGTTTTGGCACAACATATTATAGTTTTTACTATGATACATATTTTGATGGAATTATGGTTGATGGGAGACACAAGGGTTGTTTCACATGCTTCTTTATATATGTTTATGGATATTGGGTTGATTCATATGTCTTATTTTTATGGTGATGGTGTTCACGATGTTGCCATAGTCTCAATAATTTGGTTTCATGGGAGTTACAAGGTTTAATGGAAATATTTCATGGACATTTGGGGTCCCCATCTACTAATATAAATTTAACTAATTATAAATACCCCTTATAAATGTCTTCTCTTGAATTAGAAAGAAAAAGTGTTCAACATAATACAAACATTAGTTATAAAACAATTTTTCCCTCCAACTACCCAAGGAAAGTATAAAACTAAGAAAAAGGCACACGAGCAAGGTTTGAAAATAATAGTGAAGAGAGGTATGCATAAATTTTAAATTTATTATTTTCCATTTGATTAATTCATTATAGAGTACAAGAGCTTAGTTGTTTTGCTGACAACAAAACTCCTTCAAGGAGTGACAAGGAGAAAGTGAGCTCATCTGGTTTTTTTAATTAAGGTTGGTGTTTATTTGTTGTGTTATTTTGTGTTGTTAGAATGTTGGATATTTATTATATCAGTGCTAATTGATACACATTTTGTTGAACATATTTCCAATAATATCAAAAGATTCCAAGTTTCCCAACACTTTGTCTTAATTTTTAGCATTACGAGTGTCAACGTATGAGTCTTTTTACATCTTAAACATTTTAAAGTATATTTCTAGTCTACATTCTTGTAGGAATCAACCAAAATAGTATCTTGTACTCGTATTTTTATTAATAAAATGAAAAATCCACAACTTATATCTTTCTGGCATATTTCTCCAAAAAAAATACCCTATGTTGCTAATTTTTATGAGCAAAATTTTCTCGCATTAATGGCTTAAAATTATTAGTTTGTAACAAAGTATGATCATGAAATTTGCCTATGATTTCATTCATTAATTTCTTATTAGTTTTTTCAAATTTCAATTTATTTTCATCACAAAATGTAAATGATTGTTTATATGCTCTCCATTTCATTTTTTTCTTTGTTGTCTTCTGTACAACAACTTCGTTGGGGCTTCAATCATGCATCATGTCTCCATAAAGTGTCTCAGCGATACTTCCACAATCCTTTTCAACAAATACTCAATACTATTGCCCTAATTATCTAGCTAATGATGCTTCATCAACAAGCTTTCAAGATGCTCAATATAGTCTCCAATATGCTCCAAATAAATCTTCAAAGTCAAAGCTCAAAGGTCAAGGATGTATGCTCTAAGATTGCTCTAGAAGAGTCGTCACAAAAGGTCTTCAAGGTCACTTCGCAGGTGATCAAAGTGTCTTAAAAAGATATTTCAAAATTTCACTTCAAGGCCAGCTAGCTATAGTCCTTTTCAAGTTTCTTCTCCTCAAACAACCCCTCTTTATAAGTGTTTTCCAATGGTGTTTCCTCAACAACTCTTTTTCAAGTGTACTCCTATGATGCTTCATTAACAACCCCTCTTCACATGTATACTCCAATTTTACTTATTCTTTTAATATCCTTCAAATGATACTCAAGGTTCTTCATTTAAGGACTTCAACCAATGCCCAATATACTAAGATATTTACAAGTATGCCCACAAGATCAAGGTGCTGGTTAATACACATGTCACAAGCTATGGTTCATCATCCTTCTCAGATCTGAGACTCCATAGTCAACAAGCTTCATATCCTCCATATTTTTGAGCCTCCGTAGGTCTAAGCTCCTTTTATCACAAGTTTTTCACCTTCAAATTGAAAATTCTACCACAGGACTGAGACTTTCTTCTTTCCACGGGGCCAAGAACATGTCTTCAATTGGTTGCACAAGTCTGAAAGTACTGCCACAGGTCTTAGGTATTGTAGGTCTGGAATGAAGGATGAGTTTTGTCTCGGGTCTTGAGAAAGAGAGTCTAGTTTGTTCCTGAAAAAAACAAGGTTTTGTTCACAAATTAAACCAAATTGGGCTGCAACAAAAGAAGAATTTTTAATCCACAAGTACTCCATGAGTAGAGAGAGATATAGCCCAAATACTAATCACATAATACTCAACAAGACTTTCCCAAACAATAATCTACAACTTTCATCCTCCTTTAGTCTCCTTTTCTGTTGTGTATATTATACCTGCACTGAGTTGAATGAAGGAAATGGAGGAGTATAAGCTACTATTTATACTAGCTCAACCATAGTTTGAAGGGACACATCTATTAGAGGAGCCGACCTATAACTCAAATAATTACTAATTTTCCAATGAATTTTGTTAGTTAATTTATTGATACCATGGTGATGTCATATAAAAGGCTTTTTTCCCAAGCCCTACTCTTTCCAGATTAATAATCTCAATCTCACTTTAGTGATCACTAGAGATGGAGTTTCTTAAACAATTAACTGTAGGAACAATAAAAGCAGAGGATTTGTGAGGGATTCCATGGGATTCTAAATGATATATCAAATTATAATTCAATATCTTTGAGATGATGTTTCTATCATAATTATGAAACTCTCTTCACAAATCATCTTTAACACAAGAGACATTCCAATCATCTCCAACACAAGATTATAGTAATGAGTTCCAAATCCTTCATATTTGGATGAGTGTATATTATCTTGTTATCCTATTGTGAGAACTAGTGCCAAATGTCCATTCTATTTGTGTCTTAAAAAACTGACCCGTTGCTTACTTCTAATTGTGATAACTCCACCATTTTTCTTGAAGTTCCCCCATTGACATATACTACTAGGGATTTAACAGTGCAAAGTATTTAACAATTCTTAGGGCCCCATTGACAATGGAATCATACACAACACATATGTAAGACATGATATGCTCTACTAGTCCTTCACGATGTGTATGCGAAGTTTGTAACAATCTTATCATAGACATTTATACATGAATATCAAACAACTTTTATAAGGTTTATGTCGTGAATATCAAACCAATTTTTGCAAGCCACAAACATATGGCGCATATATAATATGCCATTATTTTGATAATCTTACGATCCATACGTTGATAAATTTTATAGTTGATTAATTTATGAGACCTTACAATAGTTTATTGCGTTGAAGATCGTGGAGAACATCGTGACTCACAATGAAGTAAAGGTATTTGGTGTGTTCTTTTGCTCTCTAGGAAGAAGTTGAGCTTTAGAGCTCACTAGAAACTTCACTTGGCTCTCACAACTGGTAAGAGGAACCATTCACAACCAATTATAGGGAAGACAAAGCATATTGGTCAACAGTTAATGCCCTGTCATTTTGACAGAACCTGATGAATACACAGACATAATTCATCCCCTCATGATTTTTTCCCTTCAACATTCTATTAAACCCTAGCCACAACAAATAAAATAGGGCATGTCAACTCCCAACCCATATTACGGTCTCACAATGATGGGTTTTCCATGCATCCAAAACAAAAATGTATTAATTCCCATCAAGATATCTCAACCCACACCCATGCCTTGTATACATTAGACTTAGTCAGGCTGTTACATATCTCATCATTGTTAATATGATAAACTTGGGGTTTGTCACTGTATGATTTTCTTGGCTTATATGCTAAGCTAGGCCATGTTAAAAGTAGCGTGAATTACTTGTAACTCCATCCTCATCTCGAAATTTATCATTATGCCATGCCATCTTAGAAATTTGTCAAGTAAACATAAGGTACTTTTTGGCAAGTAAACATAAGGTGATTTTAAGTTTGATATGGCCCACGCATAATTTTTGAATCTTTCTTAACTTGAAATTATTAAGTGGGTAGAGGTAAAAGAAAAGAGGGCAAGAGTACAAGTGGGTTTTAGGCCAAAGCATTCTATAGTGGATCATGGTATCACGTTGAGACACATTGTTGAAAAGGTTTGGGAGGACAAATAAGAAGTATTTTCTGTTTTTTTGACTTCAAAAAATCATTTGACACAGTCCCTAGAGATAAGTTGTGGCATAGAATGGAAGAACTTGAAATTCATGTACATTACAGAGCCATTGTCCATAGACTTTATGAAGAGGTGAAAGTCAAAATTAGAACCTCAACAGGTATTTCAAAAATCTTTAGAAGTGGCATTGGAGTCAAGAAGTTGCCCTTTATCCCCTACTCTTTTTGGTTTATACATTGATAAATTGGAAAAGTGGCTAAATATGCAAGGTGGAGATGGTGTTCGGTTGGGGGAGTTTGCGATAAAGCTTCTTTTATATGTCGATCATATTGTATTTATTTCTAAATCAACCCATGGATTTCAAATGCACTAATATGCCCTTGATCATTTTTATAGAGCAGTGGGGATGCAAGTCAATACTAGCAAGACCAAAATAATGATTTTCTCTAATAAAAGGAAGCAGAGCCAACATACTTTCTTCTTTGATGAAAACATTCTTTAAGAAGTAAATGAGTACAAGTACCTCGAGATTGATTTCAACAACAAACTCAATTGGGAGGACTGCATAAAGAAGAGAATTTTAGGAGGGTGGAAAGAATCATATTCTCTTGAAAACATTGTTAGAGAGGCAGAGTTATGGGATTGGAAAATGATTAAAGTTATTTTTGGACTCCTAGTTTGTCCAGTGATGCTATATGGGTGTGAATTGTGGGCTAGCAACACCCCCATATCAAAACGGAAACAAATTGAGAAAATCCAAAACATTTGAACATAAGAAAGTTAAAAGTAAAAAGTTCAGTACCTTATGAGATAATGTTGAGTGAAACAGGAGCAACTCCCATCAAAATAATTGTTATGGTGTGACTCATAAGATATATAAAAATAATTGAGAAAATGAGAGTAGGTAGATGGTCTAATGGTATCTTCAATGAAGGCATGAGTGAAAGATTTGAAAAACATGGATGAAAAAAATTATACATGGATGAAAAACTGGAATATATACATCAATGCCTATCCCATAAATAGCAAGAATCTAGAGAATTTTGTTGTGGAGAAGTTTCGTAAAATGGTATGGGGGAAAGAGTTGGATAGAAAGAAGAAGTACCACATTAAGGAATTCAACCCTACACCCGATCTACAACAAAAAGAGTTCATTGGAGCTAGCATTCCGTGGAGGGAAAAGGTTCTTATTGCTCAATTAAGGACCAACTCGCATCAACTTCAGTGTGAAACAGGACGGTGGAAAATTCCTAAAGAAGCTTGGGAAGAACGGGTGTGTACATTTTTCACGTCTGGTGTAGTGGAATCCAAAGAACATTTCATTTTGGATGTGATGCTTTCAAAGACATCAAATAAAGTTATGAGAACATGTTAGCATCAGTTTCTTGGCATTTTCTTTTCAGCGAGGGGATTATTGAAAGGTTGGGCTAACTCATGATCAATTTGAGTTGGAAAAGGATTGAATTGCAAAAAGTGAAAAACATGGAACTAATTGTCTCATAGACTATTTTTAGTCTCGTAGACCTTAAAATATCATTTCATTGCCCAAAAAAGACAATAATTGACATTTTTGCATAACAGGGTTACTCCACACCATACTTACCATTTCATACCTCCCACACTGAGACATTGTCCCCTACCTTTTACCATTTTCATAATCACACTCAAAATGAAGTGCTAGAAAGTTTATGAATTTTCTTTATAGCTTGCAAATCAGTTCAGGAAAAAAATGAAAAACTCAGCCCTTATTTCACTCACAGGTAACCAAATTGACCTCACTAAAGTGTTATTCTCAAACATGTTGGTAATTTCGATCATATATTTCTTCATTGTTCTTTCCAAATCTTCTGTATAAGTACTCATCCATGCCCATATCCATGGCCACCATTATGAAGCAAAAATAAAAACTTAGAATATTGTTTTTTCTTTACTCAACTACAAATACTCATGTATTTTCTCTATAGTTTGTGAAATCTATCTTTTGCATGTTATGTTTTAGATAAAATACTCATGCATAAATATATCACACAAACTAAAATACAATGTTTTACTAAGCATGATACATGAGCACACAAATATCTCATTTTTCATGTCATCTTCATTATATTAACTTACATGTTCTTTGTAACACTTTCTTTTGTTGGATTCATGATCAATCCCTTTCCCTGTGTTATATGCTTTTCATTGCGTGTATGCAAAACACTCCAACATTTATGTGAAACATGACTTTAAACATTATGTTATTTTTACTGATTATATATTTATGCTCAACAATTAATGGCTACATGATATATTTTTTTGATCACAATAAATTATGAGTTACTTTAACAAAGGTTCTTGAGGAAACAAGAAAGGAAAACCCAAAATAAAATATGTATCATGGAGGGGCAATAGAAATAAAAGAATTATATTCTCCATACACTTTGACATGGGCTCTGAGGAGTTCAATTAGTTGACCTAGGTTATGTTGCAGAAAGTGTATATCCACTAAGATTATTTTTGTAAATTACAAGAATGAGTTTCTTTCTCAATTCATAAGTCTAAGAAAGTCAAAGAGTCAAAGTCATGTATAAGGAGATCTTCTTGAGCCTATGTGTAAATGCATACTAGTCTAAAAGGCCCTCCAAGACAAGCACAATCCTCCAAGACAAAGCACAAGAAGAATTTTGCAAACAAAACGATGGAAAATGCAGTCAAGTCGGCCAACAAAAAAAATTAAAGGATGTCATGTCGGCTTGCATTAAAGACACATCTATTCATTGCCTCAAGTCATATTATTATGAAGTCGAAGCTACTATATATACCTTGCTATGGATCTGCGCAAAACAAGGTCAGTCACAAGCATGTTTTCATCTGACATCCGCATTATAGGAGATAAGATGTCTCTACCATCTTCGATGACAATCACAGTGGGTCATAATATTAGATTCTTCATAGTGATTACAGTCTCAGCATAGATGCAAAGATGAAGGTCTCAGTGTAGAACACTCTGTCTCAGCAAAACATTATAATCTCGATATATTCAATGTAGTGATATCTTCCCATACCTTTATATAAATCTCATACAATTACAATGATGAATATCATTGTGTCTTGGTCTCAACATGATCACATTTTTCCATACTCAACATGGTCATAACACATAATAGGCACAGTCATGGTCAAGGCATAAAATGCGATGATAAGGATCTTAGTCATCCTACAGAGACACACTCTGTCTCATATTATGGACGCAGTCATAATCTCGGCACAACGTTTGATGTAGATATAATTTCGGTCATAATCCTAATAAAAGATCTCAGTGCAGGTTTAGTATATAGAGCTCGTTGGTACAATGATGATTTTCATAAAGATGCAATGATAATCTGAGTGAATATATAGTGATGATCTCAGTAAATAAATTTGGAGATTCCTTTGCGGCTCTTAGATTTTCCGATTTCATCTGCGACTCTTCATCATTCAATCCCTCCAAGATCTATTATATTACTTCGGCTCTTTACTGCGAAGATCTGCAGCTCTTATACACCATATTAGATCTGCAGAGATATGTAGCTCCATTGATACACCATATTAGATCTGTCGATTCCTCTGCGGCTCTTAGATCTGCCGATTCCTCTACGGCTCTTACTGTGGCTCTTTCATGCGAAGATCTGCGGAGATCTAGAATACGGCTCTGGGTGGAGATCTAGAATACTAGTTTTGACATACTACATGCATATTACTGTGGCTCTTCTCTGTAACCAAGTCTTGGAAACCATTGCTAGAATGTAACCAAGTCATGATATAGATATGTGACTCTTCACTTCTCTTCTCATCAATTGGGCCTTAGATCTACGGTTCTTCTCTTTACTGTGGTTTATAGATCTACGACTCTTCACTTCTCTTTGGAAATATTCTGTAGCTTCTCTTTGGCAATATTTTATACTCAGCAGAAGAGCATTCTCGAGATGGCTCCCAGCTTCGCGAAAATAGCTGCTGGCTTAGTTCCATCCACCTCTGGGGGGCAAGCTCCTGCCCGTATCATTAGTGAAGCCCCAGCCCCCATTGTCCAGGTGGTCCAGGCCTCACTTAATGAGGATTTGAAGTTCTCTAAGACTGCCCTAATCTACCGATTCAATGGTTTTTGGCCACGACTGATAGCTCTCCACAATTGGATATCGGAGGCATGGAAGCCTTTAATTCCTAATGCAATTAATATCTACCCCTATGCTAGGGGTTTCTTTATAGTATATTTTGAAACCCCTAAAAGCAGACAATGTATTCTAGTTTCCAACCCTTGGTTTTGGGAAAAATCAGACCTATTCATGAGGCCATGGAACCCATCATTCGGTCCCTCAACAATAGTCATAATCCCAACACCACTTTGGGTGAGATTGCTAAATCTACCCTTGCATCTCTAGAATTTCTCTTCGCTAAAAGAAATTGGAAATGCAATTGGAAAATTTTATTGCAAGTGCACAGAAACAAAGGAATATGCTAAAACCACCTATGCACGCATATGTGTGGAAATGGACTTCAGCGCCAGATTCCCAGCTAAAATACACCTAACAAGTAAAGACTATGTGTGGAACTAGAAACTCGATTATGAAAGTGTCCTCTTCAGATGTCGATCCTGCTTTGAGATAGGCCACCTAGCCAAAAATTGCCCAAAATCCTCCCAGAAAAATTCTGCTAGAAAAAATCACCACAGATCTACATGGTGGGAAGGAGAACAAAAGGAACACTACACTGTCATCAAATAAGAACACTCTCAAGAAAAATCTGAATCACAAGAAATCAGGCAAGAAAGAAACAACTCTCAAGACAAGCAGGGGGAAAGCCCCGCCCAACAATAAAAGAGTGAAGTCGACAACCCCTCAAGCATCAATAGTTATGAGGGTTCAGATTGCGCACAAAATAAATCTTCATTTAACAGCAAAGAAGATCTCCTAAACCAAACTTCTTCTCCAACTATCTTCGAAAGGACGAACACAATATATTGTGAAGCTAAGATACCAATGTCTATTATGAAACCAGCTCACAAAAATACAGAAAAGATAGATCAATGCCTTAGAATTTAGCCTCTTTGAGGGGGCAACCTCCTTAACATTACACAAATGAATGCTTCTTTGTTGATTCAAATGACAAAACCTCCTTTCTATATATAGGAGTCTAAGGAGTCACAATATAACCCATCCGACCTAACAATAATAATATAAAAGCACAAAAATAACAATAGAGGATTCTATGGGGCACATTAATAACAATATGGGGACAATAAAGGCACAACAATATTAATAAGGGATATAACTACAATAGTAATGGGGTAATCACTAGTATTATAGGGACCTCACAATGTCCCAAGAATTAGAAGAGATGAAGGAGATACAAGATAAAGAAAGTTGGAAGATCGTAGAGAAAAAAAGAAAGCTATAACACCAATCTCGCCAAGAAATATGAGGAGCCAAACAATTAAAAACTAAGAAAGAAAATTATAGGTCGATAGACCAATTTGGTCTCAGTGGACATTAACCATCATCATCATCATCATCATCAATGACTATCTCAGTGAATGTACAGTAATGATCTCAATGATGGTACATCTATGATGAACTCAATGATGAAATTGGTAAAGCAATAATGATGGTGATGATATTAGTAGTGCCAATAACAGGATTGGTGTCATGGTCTTGGAATGGCTTAATTAGGTCAAGGGTCATGATCTTGGTATTCATCAATGGGAGTCTCTATAAGAAGAATTTTGTGTGGGTTTTCCTCTCAAAGAGGGAGAGTTTTTGGCCCTGGCATAAATCCAACATAGTGTGTTATTGTCTCTTTGTTTTGGTAGCTATTTGATGAACTAAGAAGACACACTTTAATAATAAAAAGTGAAGACTATGCCAAGAAGAAAAGTTAAAACACCTCACAAATAGTTATCAAGCTAGAAGAGTCCTATCATAACTAATTGGCCTATATTATTCAACATGGCATTAGAGCTAAGGTTCAGAAGTCAAAGGAAGGGAAACAAAGAGACATACAAGGATTATTCTTCAAGGAAAACAAAGAAATTTGAAGGGTTTTGTAAAGATTGAAGGATCAATTCCACAACAAGCAGTCTACAATAGCAAGAACTTATGTCTCCATAACCATAATCAAAATGCCACCAAGACCCTCATCAAGGTGTTTACAAAGAAAGGTAACTCAAAAGATCTCAAAATCAAAGATCACTTCATATTGAAATAGGTTGAAACCCTAGTAGAAATCCTGATCTCCACTACTAAAGAAGGAAAAGCATATTGAAGAAGAAAAAACATTGTCATCACCTTAAAGGTTATAAAAGAAAGGATCATTTCCTTTCCCTAGAAGAATATCATCCCAGGGAAGCAACAAATCATCCTCATCAAAAGGAAGGAACCTTTTCCATTGAATAAAGGCTTTCCATCGAAGAGAACACCATCCAAGAGGAAAATCCAATACATCATCTCCAACCGGCATCAAAGTGATCAAGTAGAAGAGTTCATCTTCACTTGTCAAGTAAGTATCTTTCATTTTAAAACCAAGTCTAGTTAAATGACTTCATGACTGTAAGGAGATTTATGGATTGAATGGATCTTCAAAGGTCCTTGCATGAAATGGGGAGGATTGTCATAATCCTCATAGATAAAAGAAGTTAATGAACATATCAAGGAAAAAGGTCTTCTTTGAATCCACGGGAATGAAACATTAAGGTTCTCTCATCCCCATGTATGAAGAAAGAAGACATCAAAGAGATATATGAAATACTAGAGGATACATTCTATGAAAAATGAAATATAGAAGGTCACATCACTTAGACATGATCTACACAAAATGAAGGTTTCAAATAAAGAAACAACATATTCATGAGATCTCAATTGACAGATCTAGGAAATATGATAAGAAGATAATAATCAAGGTAACAAATATCCATGAAAAAAGAAGGTTACCTCATTCGACAACTTGTGGTATCTATGACAGAAGGAAAAATGTTGAAGAACACAATTATGTGTAGAAAGGAAAAGAAAAAATAGTATAAGATTCAAGAAAGAGGCTCATATCACCAAAAATGGAGGAAACTAAAGAAAAGGGCCAAGGAATGAGGGAGCAATAGATATCCACTATGATTAAGATGGCCTCCCTCACAAAAGGATATTATCATAAGCTCCTTGATCTTTAATTAAAGAGATGGCCATGATATTAAGATGCATTGTGGCATCATGAAAACATTAGAAACAAGAGTTTGTGACATTACCATGGGAATCATGAAGGAAAAAATCCATGGCATACAAACATGTAGGATGTAGCTCCTGGGAACCTCAATGGACATTGAAGGAAAGGAAGGTGTAATCGAGGATAAGGCTCATCATACATCAAGTCAAAAGGAAACATCTACTAGTTGGGGATATACAATATCCTCAAAAATCTCTGATGGAATCCTCATCGTAGGGCTCACTAATCTAGAGAGAAAGAAAGTGGTTCATAAAGAACTCCAACTCATGGAATTCGTGGATAATGTTATGGTGACATAATAATAGAAGCAGATCAAGGGGTTGAAGACACTTCAATCAAGAAAGTTGTTGGAAGAAGCCTAGATGACCTAAAGGTGAAATGAGGTATGTATGCATGCATTTAATTTTAAAATGTCATGTCATATGGTTGTAGGTAATATAGATCATCACTTATATATTAAGAAGCATGATAAAGATAAAAGGATATCCCCCTCTTAAAAGATGCAAAATGGCATAAGTCGCACTAGATGAAATCAACATAATATGTCCTCATATAAAGTATGAGGTGGTTGAATATAATTACAAAAACCTGATTAGAAACCCCTGAGAAAGAGATCGTGAGCTATGAAACTATGATGAAGGAAATCGGCAGATCTGCCGATTCCTCTACGACTCTTACTATGATGAAGAGCTGACTAGGAAATCTCCCTGAAAGATATGAAGACTTTGATGAAAATTTGAAAATTAGAGACCCTTGACAATAGATATCTTTGGGAAACATGTCAACAAGTATGCACGATGCTGATACCTACTGAAAATATGTCATGATGAAGAGACATTTCGAAAGGTATGATTTTATTTAATGATATGTTTTTATCTCTTGAATAATATTTGGATGAGTTCATGGAGGGCTACTAGAACAAGAATTATAAGTGAAAGTACAACTAGTATTCATGCAATGGATACTCCTAAAATAAGCATGATGAGAAAGAAGTAGCCAGATTAAGAATGTTCCAGTTATGTACCAAGAAGGCCACTTTCCATGAAAAAGAAATGACATGACAAAGCAAGAATGAAAGTGATTGATGGCCAAAAGCCCTACAAGGAAGAAGCTCGACTAAATTTCATGACATCAAGAAAAGAAGTTGATCAAGTCGATGAAGGACCCACGAATAAAAAATTATTGATGAAAGGAGAATCCCTAATTAAGAGGGAGGCTGGATTAAGTCACCCCTGATTAAAAATGGAGTGATAGATGTGGTTTTCAATTTTATGTGTCATGCACTAGACAACGAATGAAAACTGTAAGTCTTAGAGAAGGCCATGAATGGAAATGTAGACAAATGATAGACACAACATTCTTATCTTCACCTGGGAAGAAAGAATGGAGGATTGGGTAATTATTTGGAATTCGATTCCCTTTGAGGATGTGTAGGGAATCCAAGATAAGAGTAGGAAAGAGGAATGATATTCTTTGAGGGTTGGGAACCCAAGGGAAGAAAGTCCTAGAAGGGCATACTCAGTGAACATCTGGGTGGGTATGTACCTTGAGAGATAATGATGAAGGTGTCTATAGTCATTGCTCTCACCAACATTATGCTCTGATCTAATGAGAGATAGAGCTATCGGTCAAAGCCTTGCTGTGGAAACAATGTTGGTTACTATGATGCTCTACAGATGGGTTACCAATCTGATTCTTCTTATGAGAAATTCTTCAGATTGAGAATGACTAAGTACCATTATAAATACCTCCCTAGTTAAGAGGGAGTGTTGAAGAAAGTGTAACCAGGTTCGATATTTACAAATATAATTTTGATCTCTGTACTTGTCAAGGAAAAGAAATATTATTTTTGAAAATTATAAGAATGAGTTTCTTGCTCATTTCATAAGTCTAGGAAATTCAAAGAGTCAAAGTCATGTATAAGAATCTCTTCTTAAGCCTATGTGTAAATGTATACTAGTCTAAAAGGCTCTCCAAGATAAGCACAATCCTCCAAGACATAGCACAAGAAGAAGTCCACAAACAAAACAATGGAAAATTCAATTAAGTCGGCCAACAAAATAAATTAAATGGTGTCATGTCAGCTTGCATTATAGACGCATCTCTTCACTAGCTCAAGTCGGCTTATTATGAAGTGGAAAATACTATATATACCTTGCTATGGATCTACGTAAAAGAAGGTCAATCACAAGCATGTTTTTGTATGGAATCTGCATTACAGGAGATAAGATGCCTCTACCTTCTTCGGTGACAATCACTGTGGGTCATAACCTCGAATTCTTCAAAGTGATTACAGTCTCGACATATATGCGAAGATGAAGGTATCAATGCAAAATACTCTGTCTCGACAAACAATCATGATCTCAATATATTCAATGAAGTGCTATCTTCACATACCTTTATGGAAATATTAGACAATTACAATGATTAATATCATTATGTCTTAGCCTCCACATGATCACGTTTTGGCGTAATCAACACACTCATAACACATAATAGGAACAATGATAGTCAAGGCATAAAATGTGATGGTAAGGATCTTAGTGATCCTACAGAGACACTCTATCTCATATTATGGACGCAGTCATAATCTTGGCACAATGTTTGATGGAGATACAATTTTGAAGTCATAATCATAATAAAATATCTCGGTGCAACTTCAGTATATGGAGCTTGTTGGCACAATGATGATTTCCCTAATGATACAATGATAATATCAGTGAATATACAGTGATGATCTTAGTAAATGAACAATGACTATCTCAGTGAACGTACAACAATGACCTTGATGATGGTGCAACTATGATGATCTCAATGACTTGGTAAAGCAGTAGTGATGGTGATGATCTTAGGAGTATCAAGAAAAGGATTGGTGTCACGATCCGAGAATGACTTAATTAAGTCAAGGGTCATGGTCTTGGTATTCATCAATGGGAATCTCTATAAGAAGAATTGTGTGTTGGTTTTCCTCTCCAAGAGGGAGACTTTTTGGCCCTGAAAAAAGCCAACATTGTGTGTTCTTGTCCAAAATGGAGTGGTCAAGACTTTCACTCTCAGTTCTGTTCCAAGGTTGATATTTCCGCTACCAAGATATTCATCAAACGCAGATTTTCCCTCACTTGCTATAACCAAATCTTTTATCATGAACTCCATCTTTGATGTATACCGCTTCCCATTTTGCTCCGCCAACTTTGCTATCACCTGCTGCTCTATGCTAAGGTTAAAATTTTCATCCGACAATATTCTAGAGGCTAATTTTTTCCTATAAAGTTCACCAAATATATCTTTATCGGAGATATAGCCAACGAGTTTCACCACCTTTTCAAGCATATTCTCAACATCCCCATCGCTTAGTTTTGCATCGGTCTTTTTCACCTGGCCACCCTTACTAAGTAGATTATCACAAAATATTGCCAGTATTTCGGCAAATGTGCTTCCTCCAACATCATTTTCACATATTGCCTCAAATCCTAGAATCAAACCCTTGCTAATAATAATGTTTTTTTGAAATGCATCTTCAACATATTCCACATACCTGTCTTGGAGTTGAATGAAATTTCCTACCAAAGCATTTGAATCTTCTTCTTCTTCTGCCTGCTTTGCTATTATTCTTCCTTCTGTGGTCACTTGTTGTATTAAACAACTTGCAATTGTGTCCACACCCTTCGATATTTTGTACAAGCTGCGTTAGATAAGGCGAAAGTAGTTCATTTTGTACTATTAGTAATAGTTTCTCTTTGGTGGTGGAGTGCAAATAATGGGAAACCCTCTCCTCCTCTTGTTTTAAACACTCTTAAGCCTTTTTGAGAAAGTCAGGAAAAGAGAAGAGTGAAATCCATAAAGCAGCCTTTGTGGAGTAATAATTTCGAGTATCTCCCAACATCTGTGCTTCAAAATCGTTCTCGTACAAACCCACTCCTGCATCGTCCATTTCCAATGTCCACGAAAAAGTTTAAAACGTTTTTCAGCAAAGACCAATCTGCAATTCGCTCTCCCTCACGCTCACTGTAAATGAGCGCCAGCACTGCATTCCTTGCAGTAGCCTTGATTTCATGGTACACATGCTGCCGGAAACACATGAACCCTGCATCTCTGAGAGGAGTCAAATAGTTCATTTTAACAAAGTAACGATCCAAATAACTGAACCACTTTGAAAGCCAGTGTACGATCACCTTATAGTTTTCCCAGCGTTTGACAAGTTGTTTCAACATCACCTCTCCATCCTTATTCCTGAGATCTGGTAAAATGACACCCACTAGGCATTCTTGTAACCAGTCCTTGTATCTATCATACAGTTGTTGCCTTTGAGAAGGGTTTTTTAGGGCAATGTTGTAACCAATAGTGTAAGTGTCAGCGTGGTCGTCTGCAACAAACAGTTCGGCTTCTGAAAACCCTTCCAAGATCTTTGCCAACCTTAAGAAACGGTTGTATAAAATGTCAAACCCTTGCTCCATCTCTACCGTAATACCAGTTCTTCTCCGCCCTTACACTTTTGCTACTGATTCTGCGCTCAATCGTTCTAGACACCTTTGGTAAGTAGAGGATATTCGATTTAATTGACGTATTGCTATGCCCACGATATCCCTTTATAATCGAAAACTAAGACACAATCACGTCCATTCACATTCAAGAGGGACACAACGGTTGCATTTTGTAAGAACGTCGGCCTTTAATTAGTTAAAATGAGAAACTGATATCAGCACTGTATAAATTCATGTTACCATATGATGCATTTTATGATGATATATTTCAATATATAATTTATAGTCGAGTCAGGATTATATCTTGAATGTATTAATATAGTTTATTTATTTTTAAATTGATGGTCAATACACATCAAATCAAGGGATTTACCTATTTGGAGTGAAATTTTATCATTTTATCGTTAACATAATTATATTGATAGAGCAGTCCATATATATTTATAGATGGATGGTTTTAATAGAGTATTCCATATATATTTAATAAAGTATATCAAATATTTTATTAATATACCATGAAAGAAATGGTTGACTATGGGTGACTATGGTTACATGTTTGTAAATGGTTGATATTGTTGATTTTTTTCTTTGCATGAAGAATTATTCTTTTCATCACATAGTATGATCATTTTTTCATGGCCATGATGTGAAATTTTTCATCTTGAAAAAATTGATCGCGCATAACAATCACTTTTAATAATGTATATGTGCTAGTTGACATCTAACATGCATGAGGAAGATTATACCTCATTGATGAATGAATCGAGCTCATCAAAGAGCAATTGTGGAAGTTGCTTTCAACATGATTTATCTACCTTATTTCTAATAGCCAATGAGTCTCCCCTCTTGTCGTTGTACCCAAAAACAATTGCAAGTGAAGAATTTGTGTAGATTATAGATAACTTAACAAGTCGACTCATAAGGTTCACTTCCTATCCCCATTCATCGACCAAGTGTTGGATACCTTAGCGAGGGGGAAATATTTCTCTACCCTCAATAGATTTAGCAAATATAACCAAATTCAAATCGCTCCCGAGGATTGTGACAAAACCATGTTGATATGTCCCTTAGTGACATCTTCCTACTTTATTCCTACAACTTTCCAACAAGAAGTAATTGGAATATTTTCTTACTTCATCCATGAATATGTGGAAATTTAAGTGGACAATTTTACAACTTATGGTGATGAATTTGATGTAGCTTTGGCTAATGTACATAAATTGTTAATGAGATGTAAGGAATGCCACATAGTCGTTAATAATGAAAAAAATTAATGATGTTAGTTGACGACATCATACTTCATTTAAAGGTATAAAATTATATCTAGCAAAAATTAAGGTAGTATTGAATTTTCATCACCATAAGGTAATATCTAACATCATACTTCATCAAATTGTTGGATTTGCAATAATACTAAGAGGGGAGGTGGGTTAGATCAATATAATACAATTTTCAATTAAAAAAAAGTTGGAGGTAGAACATGGATCATAGGATATATGTGGAAACCTATCAAGGAAGAAATGAAAAACTTCTTTGGATTGATTTTTCTTTGAGGGAACCAGCCTACTCTTACAATCTTTGTAGGAACCAAAACATAGGGTACACCAATGCTCTCAATCCATCTATGTATTAGCCTACAATAAATAACAATCCCCTCTACTAATTTATAGGTACTAACCTATAGGTACTAACCTATATAGGAGACACCAATCCTCTCTACTACTTTGTACGCACCAACCTATAGGAAACACCAATCCCCTCTAATCGATTATCTCCAATCCTTTCTTCTTTGGTCCACTTTCCTCTTCTTCATTTTTTTGTAGTCCCCTACTTCCTCTCTCCAATCTCTAATATTTTGTCCTCCTGTTCACTTTTCCCTTCTAAAGTTTTTGCAGCCACCTCATTCCCTCTCATTCATCCACAATTCATTAACCATTCCTTCACTAATGTAATTATTTTTCATTGTATCTTAAATAAAGATCCTACCAACTCTTCTCTTTGTCATTCTCTACACCTTTCAAAAATGAATGATCTTTGACTTTAGTACCATTACGATGTTATTCCCACAATAATCTTTTAAATAGAGTACAAAAACATAGTTTCTCTAATCACACATCCTTCCATGAAGGAACAATGTTACCTTAATATTGAAAGAACATCAAATATTCATTACTTGAAATGCGAAATACCTCTACAATCTATATTTTATTAATTAAT
>APFE030086265.1:0-11307 GCA_000404065.3 Pinus taeda
TCACAAGATTATTCATGCTGGATATTATTGGCCAACTCTTTTTAGAGACACCCATGAGTATGTAAGGAAATGCCTCAACTGCCAAACTGCTAGTGGAAGACAACGAAAGTCAGCTTTCCCTTTACAACCAGTTAACATTGAACAACCATTTGAGCAATGGGGATTAGATATCATCGGGGAAATTAATCCACCTTCTTCCAAGCAGCATCGGTATATTCTCACATCTACCGACTATTTCACTAAGTGGGTTGAGGCAGTCCCTTTGAAGACAGCAAATTCTGAAGCGATCATTGAATTCATTGACCAATTCATCATTACCAGGTTTGGTGTCGCAACTGCTCTTGTATTTAATAACGCTTCTTATTTCTCAGGCAATTCTATGATTGATTTTGCTATAAAAAGAGGATTTAAGTTAAAGTATTCCGCTAATTACTATCCTCAGGGCAATGGTTTGGCAGAGTCCACTAACAAGAATCTGATTAAAATTATCAAACGAACAATCAAACAAAATCATAGGAATTGGCATAAATCCTTAGTCTTTGCATTATGGGCTGATAGGATAACACAAAAGGCTTCCATAGGAACCTCTCCGTTCAATCTTGTATATGGAAAGGAAGCAATATTGCCTACAAATCTTGTTCTTCCTTCTTTAGCCCTAGTTCAGTTCATCGAAGAAGCTCCTTCCTCTTCTATTCAGCTCAGATATGATCAAATCTTAAAACTAGAAGAAGAAAGAGAAAAGGCTAAGGATACCCATGCCAAACATCAGCAAATCATCAAAGCAGCTTTCAATTCAGCTTCATCAGGGTCAAAACAATTCCAAGTTGGCGATCTAGTTCTGAAATGGGATAAAGCCCATGAGGACAAAGGCAAACACACCAAGTTCCAAAATTTGTGGCTTGGACCATTTCAGATCTGTGAGAAAATAGGCCATTCAACCTTTCTATTGCAAGATTTAACAGGTTTGAGGGAGTCTCTCCCTGTAAATGGCCTTATCCTAAAAAAGTTCTTCAATTGAGAAGGTGACCCCTTCTCCCTTTTTGTTTCTGTAGAATTTTTCTTAGTTTGTAGGTTTTAGGAAATAAAGTTTAAAGGCATATTCCATTGACCTTTCACTATATTCGAAAAGTTGTCTCATAGAAATATCATGAATATTTGCTTTCAAACAATAGAATTTTCAACCAAAAAAGATAATTTTGGGGAATTAGGTATCATTGTATTCTGAAATCACCAATTAAGTTTGATCAACTCCTCCTAAGTGCATAAAAGTAATGTGAGCCATTTTCTGTTTTCAAATTGGTCTCAAAAGGTTATCAATATCAGAGATAGAAATCAATTCAATATTAGCATCTTCAACTCTTAACCTGTCATCCATCAATTCTCAAAGAAAAGATTGTCCATCCCATTCATTAAATGTGATGATTTTTCAGAGTGTAATTCTAAAATATAAAGATATTAAAGATAAGAGGTCTTATTACAAGCCTGCTTACCATGTTCATAGGGAAATAGCTTAACTGACATTACCAATACTGCATACCAAAACAGGGTAATGGCTTAAAATTTCAAGACAAGGAGTCTCATCACGAGCTAGCTTGTTCAGTTAGACTACTACCAGTGAGTGGCATTGTCAATAGCTGGCCACCAAACCAGGGCAATGGCTTTTTATCCTGTCAATGACAGAAAAAAGAAAGATGAACAAAATATGAAAGCATGTTTTGAATTCACTCTGAAAATCACACTCTTAATCGAATGGGACAATGGACAATTACATGGTTAAAAGGTATCCCTGTCGAGACTATAAACGTTTGCTGGCAGCAGAGGCTCTACCTATGACAGGCGAGTTTACTATAAAAGCTGATTTGGAGAGATTTTTCTATTTTTACCATTAATAAACCAATAGAGGCCTATTTGAAACTTAAAATGTATCAATTTCAAATTAGCAAAAGAAGGAAGTTAGTAAAATTACTTCTACGATATTCAGAATGCATAGATACCTAGTTATATCAGAATTTTCCTCTATAGTTGGAACTCTATTTTCAAAAAGTTTTAAAGTATTTTTGATTTCTCCAGAGATAACTGGTTCTTCCAGTGAATCGCCAATTGTTGTGCTTTGCAAACAACACCCCATTTCATGTTATTTTTATTCACAAAAAACATTAAAATATGAAATGGGTCCCTTTGAAAATAAAATTGATATCAAAAAGTTTACTTTATAAAAATCCGATAATCAAAGGAGCGCTTTATGAATAAACCCTTTAAAGCAATATCTATTTAAAAATGGAAATAAAGCGAATATTCGGTTATTGCGATAAAGCGATCGGAAGATCGCATATCACAATAACATGAAGGATGCAACAAATGGCTAAAAGACTTTCCGCCGATGCGAAATAGTGTTCGGCGATCGGCGATCGACGATACCTGAATACACCACTAAAGCACCCCACATCAAAGTCCCGATGCGATAAGCTATCAGCGATCGGCAATCGGCACATCCCCTTCATTTTACAAACATTGCGCATATACCTTTTGCCGATGCGATATCGCAATCAGCAATCGGCGGGTCCCCTCGTTTCATTCTTAATGCGCATATGCCTTTCGCCGATGCGATATCGCAATCGGCGATCGGCGATACTCAAAGCATTGTTAAAGCCAGTCATGTATACCCCCTCGATGCGATGCGATAAGGCACGATTTTCAATAGAAAGCCGTTAAAGTGATTGGAAAGCCCGATTTAATGATATTTAAGGCATAATCACTCCCGCTCGGCCGCCAATATGCCCATTGCATGCTTTAATAGATCTTTCGACCAAATATTGGTATAATGGGCATTTATAAGGTGGCAGGTTCTATACGGTCACTTAATGGATCCATGTCCTAAGATCTGCCTATAGATTGTCTCCGCGCCGATTTTACAAAAGCAAAGTATATCAACGTTCATCTTTTCATTTGCTATCAACTGTGAGTTTTATTGCTATCTCTGTGTTACGCCAAAATTTCCTCTCTATGCAGAATACAGTCTTACACAAGAATTCGGGCATGATGGGTAAAAAGTCGAAGAAAGTTGCAGGTGTTTCGAATCCACCAGCTGCAGGACAAGCGGTAGTAAATAGAAAAAAGGGCCTAATATCCGACACAACATGCGCAGGCCTCGCCAGAAAAACTTGGCAAGGAACTTATGACTTGATAGAGGCCGAGAAACCAACGCAGACGGTAGAAGAAGCTACCGCAGATTCACTAAAGAAGTCGAAATGTTCTCTCAAGGATTTGGCCGATTCCTTCCTCCAATGGATAGCAGCAAGGGAGCAAATTCTCCCGTATACCGATGTTGTGAAATGGACAATTGAAGAAATCCCCATCACAGACAGAACTTTCATCACAAAGGATGGGAGGATTTTTGGGTCATTTAAACCAGAAGATCTGAGGCAAATGTATCATTTGCCTAAGCCGGAGAAGATATATAATAGCGCCTTTTTGGAGAAATTCGCAAGCGAGAACGAGATTGAGTCCGAACCTATCAAAGACTGGAGGCAAAATCCAAAAAAACACAAGCATGAATCCTCTGGTAAGTACTCAGTCAACTCTTTATGTTCTCCTTATTGCTATGCCCGTATAATGATGTGAAGATTGTGGGGTTTGCACGACTTTTCCGTTTTTACCATTGAAATGGTTCCTCTCATGGAAGCGGCAGTGAACAGCACGATTATGGATTGGGCTACTATCCTTTCAGATAAGCTAGCAGTAGATGTTAGTGATTTCAGGAACAAAACTAGAGTCACTGAGAGGAAAATTCCCCTGTTCTACTATAGTGCATATATCCTAGATACCTTGTGTTTTAATTCTGAATTCCCTATTCTTGGTTGGAGGTGGACCGCACAGGACCCCTTGCCCATTCATATTTACCATCGCAAGATGTGGAAGTCATCCTATAAAAACCACATGTATCAGATTTGTAATGGTTTCATGGTTCCTGTTTATTATTCAATTTTTGATAAGCCTATTCCAAAGATCTCGTACCTAGCCTCTTCTGACTTGCCAGCAGTGGCTAGTTGGTTTGGTGAAGAGTATTTTACTTATGTTAGAGTCTTTGGCAGCCAAGCCAATCCTCATGTCCTCCCCTTATATGTCCCTGACAAACTGCTAGCAAGGGAAATTGCATACCAAATTACAGCTGAGAGCACCACATAGACTCTCAAAAAGGAGAAGAAAAGGGGCTGGCCTACTTTCCCCTTCAGATGTGGAGTCTTCACCCTACATGATCTTAAGCATGCTGAAAAAGAGGCCACAAAGATTCAAGCTCTAAATCTGGCTACACTCCCAAATAGAGCATACGACCCAAAGCGAACTGCATATGCCGCTTTGGAGCATGCCAAATTAGCAACATTTGATCATAAAGAAGATATGTTTGATGATGTTTTCATCTCAGCCGAATCAATAGGTCAAGCCAAAGAAATTGCCAAGATGCGATACAACGATGAAGGGTTAATTGAGTTTAATAAACTCAGAGAGCAGAGGTTGCAAACTCTGCCTCTAGATTTATTAATGCCAACCCAAGCAGCATCATCAAGCGAGCCTAGCCAACAACAGACAAAGGAACCTCCTGCTACAACCAAGGCCAACAATAATAAGCAGGAGGAGCAACAAAAGAAAGACCAAGAGGAAAAGCTGAAGAAAGAGCAGGAAGAGCGCTCAAAGAAAGAAGAGGAAGATAAACAACGCAAAGAGCAGGACGACAACCAGCAAAGAGAACAGGCAGAAATACGGCAGAAGGAACAGGAACAGCAAGAAAAGGAAAAACAAGAACAATTGCTAAAGGAGTCTCAGCCTAAACAAACCACCACCGATACTAACAAGGGTGCTATCACAGACCCCGAACTGCAAAAGGAATGGCAGCAGTTCAGCACTATTATCAGTGGAGGAAAAGACTCGCTAAGTACTAATACTCCTAAAACCAGCAGTGTGCAAGATGATACCTCATCTCAAGTTCTGAGCGGAACCAGTGGCCCACCTAAAACTAAGGAAGTTGAAGTAATTCCGAAAGGTCCTAGCGACCAAATCACTCTACAAGTAGAAGATATTCCTCCATTGGATGTCTTCTACAGCCCAAGGCACAGAGCAGTGGTAAAGCGATCGAGGAAGAGACGAAGGCTTGATCAACCTTCTATCTTTCCAGAACAAACGTTCATGGGCAATGTAGTGTGGAAGGAGAAACTGGATCCCTATGATGATCTGACTAAATTGTCACAGTACGCTGGAGCTTATTCAGCTGCAACCATTGACAAAGCATCAGAGGTAAGTCTTTTATTAAAGACTAAAGACCAAGAAATCTCCACGTTACAAACAGAATTAGCTGAAATAAAACAGAAGGTAACACAAGCAGAAGAACAATTAGCAGCACAACAACAGAGGACAACGCAAGCAACGAACAGTTAGTGGAGCAACAACAAATAAATAGCCAATTGACTCAGCAATGGGAGGAAGAGAAACAGAGGATTAATCAGGCAGCGATCCAAAAACAAAATGAATTAACGAAGACTTTGGAGCAATTAAAAGCGGCGAATGAGCAATTGATAAAAACCAAGGATGAGCATATCGCTAAAATAACAACACAACTAGACAAAATCAAAGGAGATTCACAGATAACAGAATTCAGGAAAGAGGCAATGTTGATAAACAATGCGCTAATAGCACAAATTAAACTCCTGTGTCAACAAATCTCTCAAGCGGAGCCACTCTGTGAATTAACTACATCCATAAATGAACAGGTGGAGAAAGTTAGGGATGACTTGAATCAAGCCGATGAAGCTATTACTGCATATCTTGAATGGCAAGATTCGAAGTTGGGAAAGGAATCCAATTTGCCCAGAATACTTGAAGTTCATAAAGACATACTGTTTACAGAATGGCACACACAGGTGTTAAAGGCAGAGAGAGCAACATCAAGATGTAGATCAACTTCTAGTAATTTAGTTGATCTAGTTAATGACACTCTCTACCTAGCAAACATGATTTCCCAATGCACGCCTGGAAAGATTACTACAACAAATGCATTGGAGCAAACTTGTTATCCAGAGTTAGAAAGTAGAGGAAGATTAATTGCCGGAGTTAATAGTTTAAACATGGAAACATATTGGCACTTCCTAATCAAGCCTCATGAACAAAGAGCCGCCCTCAAATGTTTAACATATGCCATCCAATGTATGATCCCCGACATCCAAGACGCCACCTACGCTGCCCAGCTCAATTCGCGACTCAACAAACCTCCTGAAATTGAGCCAATGCTTGCCATTAATCAGCTTAGGTTCAAAGGAAAGCAGCCGACAGAATGAATCATCCTCCAGCTCCTCAGATCGCCAGCAGAAATAGCAACAAAAAGTTATTGATATCAGCTTAGTTAGCGTTTCTGTTTTGTAGATATTTATATTAGCATAGTATTTATAGACCCTTTCATGTTTTTAGAAAGGGTCGTAAAATTCTGTAATAGACTTAACAGACTAAAGTTTGCACTATTGTGCTTCAGCCTTTATTCTTTTATGAAACTCGACCAGTCGTTTTTACTTTAATGGAGAAATTTCTTGATTCAATTGTGCAATATTGTCATTGATTGAGAAATGTTTATACGTTAAGGGAAGAACCACACATAGTGATTGATATCTGGGATTGGAGTACAGCTCAAATGGTACTTCTATCTTTGTCTAAAGTCATTCTGTGTATGTGAATTGTTATGTAATTATTCTTGTGATCGTTGATTATATACATGCGCTATAACAACAAATCTTATTCATTCCACTATTGGGTGTTTATATGATATGCCTTTACTTTTAATCATGTATATGTTAATGATATGAATGAGTAAAGTGTAGTAATATCTCTTTAATCACTGCGCTTAACTAATTAAGCACAACAATCTTAAATAATTCAATATCTATGTCTTAAGGATACAGTCATCTATATGTTTATCTTTCAGATATAGAGCATTAAAAGCTACGCTTTGGAGCTTAATAGATTCCCGGGATAGTTTCATTTACTTATATTTCTGTCAATAGCTTTAGCCTTCCACCTATCACTAATGTTATTTATAAAGCATTCACTCATCCCATTTTATTTGTTGTTGGGAAACTAGTCCCATTATCCCCAGTCGGAGCCACCATCCCAAACGGAAAAAGAGCTGTACTAAGGTCCGGACCGGGTGGTTTCCCCAATGTTGTTGCAACGATTTTCGAGGCATCAACATTTTTGGCGCTAGAAGGAGGGCCCTGACTGTGAATGGCAAGCAAACCCAAAATTACAAGCCATTCTAAGAGTAATTCTCCCTCCAATTCTCCTAGTTATTCTCGATCGCATGCTGGTTCTCCAACGCGCGATCAAGAACAACAGGAATCAACCACCACTGCTCACACACATCATACTCCAGAACAATTAAGTCTTGAATCCCCTAAAGTCCAGTCTCTTATCCACAAACTTCAGAGCTTCTCGATTTCACCACAAAGATCTGAAGTATCACAAAGTAGTGCGACTTCGCAGTTCAATTTATCTCGTCCGCTTACCAGACTCCAAAGTGGAAAACTTGGTATCGAACCCACTGAGTTCCCTTTACCCGAAAGGAAAAGGGCCAAGATATATACTGAAGGGTCTGATATTGGAGAACTTTCTTCCACATCATCCATTTCATCTCCCCATCTGCATAGTCGACCACCCACTCCTCCATTACATATCGTTGTCCACCAGGGAATAGAAGCCTCAACATCTCAATTTGCTCACCCCTCAATATCATCTGCTTCTCATACATCTGGAATCCCAATAATAGTATCAACCACTGGTACTATTACAATGGTAGATCCATGGACCAGACCTGGCACGGTCAATATGCCTGCACCATTGCATCCTTTACCAGATGCTCCTGAAAAATGGCTCCCTAAATTTAATCCAGATGATGGAACTCAGGCTGAAGAACACATTAATAATTTCATGCTGTTGGTCAACTTGAAAGGGGTAACGCAAGAAGATGTTGTTTTCAGGCTTTTCCCTTATACTTTGCAAGGATCAGCAGGATCCTGGTATTTCTCCCTACCCTTTGGTTCCATTACCAGTTGGGATACTTGCCAAGAGCAGTTTCTTACTAAGTATGGAGATGACAGATCTTTGGCAACTTTAATAAACGATCTCTCCAACCTAAGAATAGAGCATAGGGAACCGATTAAGGAATTTAATCCTCGCTTCAATAAACTCCTTAACAAAATCCCTACAGCTTCCAAACCAAGTGAACAAATCCGAAGCGAATGGTATATCACTGCCCTGCTTGCCAATATAGCCATTTTTGTAGATCGGGCTGGGAAACCTACCTTAGCAGAAAATATGAAAGAAGCACTTGATGTGGAAAAATGCATCAATTCCTTAGAAAATAAAGCTACCTTGGAACACAGAAAAGCTAAAAAAGTTTCTTTTAAAGATGACTCCAAGAAGAAAAGCCCAAAAGATCCATATGACATGGAGGGACTACAAAAGGTCCTGAAAACATTGTCCAACGAAATGATTGACATAAAGAAGCAGGTGGCCGAAACTTCAAACAAAAGACCTTTTAGGACTTATAAGAAAACTGAAACAAAGCCACCCAATGTCATATCTAATGCAGATTCAGACTAGAAAGAGGAAGAAGAAGAGGCAACCCCACCAAATGACGATGAAGAAGAAGTAGCTGAGTGTCATGGAATGTGGGATTTCATACTCCCCAATTCTGATACTGATAATGAAGAAGAAGCCTTCCCAGTCACCACTAGAAGTAAAAGTACTTCTGAACCTGCCCAGGCAACTTCAAAGAAAAGGAGTGCAGGTGCTACTACAACGAAGGAAAAAGTACCTCCAAAGAAATCACCTGCAGTAGTCCTTCAAAACTAGCCTTCAACTTCTAATTCCCCTTCAACATCTAAGACGTTAGTGGTATCCGATTCAATGGAATACAACATTGTTGATGACATGAAGAAAACTAAGGAAAACATAACTATGTTTGAGCTTAGCAAGCTAAAGCATCAGCAAAAATTACTTCTTAAAGAATTGAATGTTGTTCCTTCTACTCCGCTTCCTAGTTCAAAAGCTGCTAATGATTCAGGCCAATCCCCTCTAGGTATGGTTGAAGCTATAGATTCAGTCCTAATTGGGGACAGGTCAAGCTCTCATACTCCACCATTCCTCCTGACTTATGAATCTACAACAGAAACCTGCACAACTGTTTAATTGACTCAGGGGCATCTTCTAACATAATGCCAGCTTCAGTTTGTTCCAAATTAAACATAGAGCCCCAAAAGTCTGCCATCCATATTGTTCAATTAGACAGAACTAAGGTACAGGTTGTCAGAGAAATTAATTCCGTAACTATCAGGTTGTCTGCTGATCCCAGAATAGTACAAAGGATTGACATTCTAATAGCCGATATACCTCATTTTTACGGTTTGATTTTGAGTAGAGATTGGTCTGAAAAATTGCATGGGTACATTTCTACTGATTGGTCACACATGTGGCTTCCTTATAAAGGTAAGCCAAATCAAATAAACATTGACCAAGAAAAACATATGACCCATACAGTTACCGATTTTGAGCAAGAAAACCATCCCGTAGCTTTCAACAACAACATTTTGGGCAATTATTCATGAGAGTCATTCTTTGGCAACTTTGTTGCCCAACCCTCCCCTTTCTCGGTTAATCATTTTACATCTCAGATTGAAAATTTTTCACAATCAGATAAGTCTAGGTGTTTCAATGATGATGAGAAAACTGTAAATATGACTGTTAATATTCATTTATTTTGGTCTTTGTATTTTGATGGCTCCAAGTCTAGTGAAGGCTCGGGAGCAGGATGCATCTTGGTTAGTCCACATGGGGAAAAGGCAATGTTGTCTTGCAGATTAGAATTCGAATGCACTAACAACACAGCCGAATATGAAGCCCTAGTTCAGGGTTTATATAAAGCGATTGGCCTTAAAGTGCAATATCTAAAAGTATTCGGCGATTCTGAAATTATTGTCAAACAGGTTAGAAACACAATTCATTGCCTTTCTAATCACCTTAAGCATTACCAATCACTTGTGAAAGACCTTACCTCGCATTTTTTAGCATTTAACATTTCCTCCATTCCTCAGTCCCAGAATTCAGCTGCCGACTTACTAGCCAATGTAGCCTCCAGGCTCCTACCTTCAGAAGACTACATCCCTGATAGATTTTCTGTAGAATTGATTTTCAGGCCTTCAATTCCTGATAATATCACTAATTGGAGAGTATTTAATCATGACGATGATATTTTACAATTTTTAACTTCTGAAAAGTCTTATGACAACCAAATCATTGAAGAAGATGGCATGACTCCCAAATAAATGGAAACACCTCAAGAAAATGCAATTCTAAGCCTTTGTAAAACTAGAAGTCTTTATGATATAAAAACAGGTTTAACCTGTAACTATACAAAGATCCAAAGCTCACCCTAAGGTTTGAATGGTAATTTTGGTACTGAGAAGCTCCTCAGAATGTGAATTTAGGATTAGGACTTTCTGTAGAAGAGAAAGAAGCATTTGTTAGACTGTTAAGGAAGAATAAACACGTTTTTGCTTGGAAATATGATGACTTAAAGACTTATGACACATCTATTATCCAACATACTATTCCTTGAATGCTTCCAGATCAAAAACCCATTCAGCAAAAGTTAAGGAAAATACACCCAAATTTGGAAAGCCAGATTAAGTCGGAGCTTAACAAACTCCTTAAAGCCAAGATTATTTTTCCAGCCCGACATTCCAACTGGGTTTCTAATATGGTGCCTGTCAGGAAAAAGAATGGCGACATTCGAATTTGTATTGATTTTAGGAATCTGAACAGAGCAAGCTTGAAAGACAATTTCCCATTGCCTACTATGGAGCAAATACTCCAATCAGTAGCAGGTTCTGAATTGATGTCCTTTCTAGACAGTTTTTCAGGATACAACCAAGTCTTGGTTCATCCTGATGACCAGCTTAAAACTACATTTAGAACAAAATGGGGGACATATGCATATCGAAAGATGCCTTTTGGACTTATAAATGTAGGAGCGACTTTCCAAAGAGCTATGGATACTGCTTTTAGGGGATTGATAAATCGAACAGTGGTCGTCTACCTAGATGACATAACTGTGTTTTCTAAAGAGAGGTCTAATCATTTACATGACTTAAACCAGATCTTTCAAAGGTGTAAAAGGTATGGAATTTCTCTCAACCCCAAAAAGTCATTCTTTGCTCTTGATCAAGGGAAACTCCTGGGTTTTGTTGTTTCTCGGGATGGCATTTATAT
>APFE030086279.1:0-21517 GCA_000404065.3 Pinus taeda
TTTGACATGAAGAGCAGAGGTATGGGGCTTGACAAAGAGGACAATATGGCTATTGATGGGGCCATATAAACTGCAGATAGTCAGGGTGACAAAATTCAGTGTAACAATACCTTTAACATGAAGTATTTGAAGGCCTTTCTCTCCAATATATCCACACCTTTGATGCCACAGCATGGTCTTCTCTCCAAAGACCACTAGATTTTCTACTCCACTTTCAGGAACCACAGAACTGTTGCACCCATCAAAAACCGTGCTACCTTGCAGCTTGTACAGAGTTCCAATCCAAACTCCCCAAATCAATACTAGTGCTCCCTGAACCATATTGAAGGTATCCTTCTTGAACATTGTTTTTACACCTACATCATCCAGCTTGCTTACAGAAATTAGATTTCTGGCCACTGCAGGAAAATGTAGAACACCTAGAAGTGTTCTAACTCTTCCACCTTGCAACTTCAACTTTATCTTTCCGCGACCAACGATTTTAGCCTTCCTGTCATCCCCCAAGAAGAAATCACCACCATCATATTTCTCATACTCATAGAACCACTCTCTATGGGGAGTGAAGTAAAAGGATGCACCTGAGTCAATAAACCATGCCTCATGATCTACATGTGTACTTGAAGAAACCAAGTACACATCCCCACCTCATCTGAGTGGTTCTGCACCTCTGCAAAGGAGCATCATCAGATTCCCTTTTCTTTATCAGGAGCTTTAGATTACAGTCCCTTGTAGTGCCCTTCCTTTCCACATTTCCGCACACCACCTTTATAGTGTTTCTTAGGGATTTAGATTCTCCCTCTAGATTAGATCTCCCACTGTTACTTATTTGTTCTATTAGTGGGACGATTCCTTCATTACAGAAAGGCATCACCATTCTAGATCTCCATATTTTTCCATCTCATCTCCTTCGTCAGCAAGGATGAGACTATTTCATCAAACTGCAAGGAAGTTGCATTGCTACCTATTGCAATAACCAGACTATCCCACGAATCTGGTAGAGAACACAACAAACTGATTCCTTTATAGGAGCCTGGTGTACCCAGGTATCTTCTTCAAGCTACTTCCCCTTATCTTCCCCTGTGGTCGCGCCACTTCTGAGCATCATGTTTACGTTGGGGTCCTCTTCATGTAGTTCGGACCTCATCTTTTGGATATTTTGCATCATAGTGGGTTGAAGGACTCCTTTTTCACGCATTTGTGCAATCAACATCGAACAATCTATCATTTCATGATCAAACTATTCATAGTATGGGAAAGATAGTCTTGTCAGGTTGGTACAATCATGAGCATAGTGCCAAGGCCCTCTGCAATTGTAACAAATTAGCTTTCAGCAACCCCTTCCGGGCCCCATTCCTCCTCGACCTCGACCTCATCCTTGGAAGCCACCTTGCACTATCGCTGCAGCTAGATCGAGACCTTGCATTTCCATCTACTTTCAATAAGTTGGGGTCCTATCCATCATTAGCTCATAGCTCTGACATGTTCGCTCATTGTGACCCACTAACCTACAGAAATTACAATTTGTTGTGGAGTCTGGGTGTATTTCTACAACAAGTGACAGTTGTTCGTTGCATGCTTTCCTCCCACTTGAGAAATCATTCACCAGAGTGTGGCGGGCACACTCGGCCCTGCTTGTGCCTTTGTTCTCAATGGCATCGGTCCCCCTCCCACCAAATACTTCATGAATATAGGATAGTGATCTTTATCATGACCCTGGCATTTACATTTTATACACCACACTTCTTCGTTCACCTCTGGCCAGGGTGCCATATCCTACTTCAAGCTCTACATATTTAAGCATAGGTTTTGTATTTGCATGTTTATTTGTTGAAATCCCAACCCCAGATCCAGTATTAGTGTTTCGTGCAACCTCATTGCCATTTCCAATGCCTCTGCCTGGGTTGAGAGCTTCTCTTGTGATAGTGTCATACTCAGGTGTGGTGTCAAAGGCGCCACAAACCACACACGATGTTGTGCATCCGTTAGTGTCATATTAGCCTCGCAAATAGTAATTTTCAGCCTTTGATCTAGATCCCAAGGGGTTTCACCTGGAAGCATCACGATCTCCTTGAATCTAATGATCAACTGTATCTCCGATTTCGATCAGCTAAATTCCTTGTTCTATGCAATCTGAAATTTTTTTATTCCAACATTAGGATGATCATTCGGGTGCTTTATATACTGAATCAGCACGCGATCCTACAACACACTTGCCAATGTGGCCTTTTTAACGTTATCATCCATAACCTCGTGCACTTCCCACACTACTCTTACTACGAACTGAAATTGATCTGGGTCTTCATTTCCTACTCCTCTTAATACAGGCAACTTGATCATGCTCTCCATGTTAAACTGCTGGCTTAGTGGAGGTGGAGTGGGCAAAGTTGGAGGTGATGAAGGTGATGGGAGTGGTGGTGTTAGTGGATATGATAATTGTAGAATGCACTGCCCAATCAAACTAACCGCACTCCTCAGAAAAACCCAAGCGCGCTCTTCCCCACTTGCTCGCAGTGTTGAAATCAAAGGGTTGTCTCCTAATCCTTTGATCCCTTTGAAGATCCTTCCACTTCGCATTGTTCCACTCATTAATGTAGACACATCACCCATTTTTCACATAACAACATCTTAATTCAGGTGTTCAAATACTTGATGTACTTACCTTGAAGTCCTTTAAGAAAATGCCTTTCTACTTCACTGTAGCTAATAGTCATATCCATCACAAATTTAGTGATAAACCCTCCTATTATCCAATCTAGCCAATGATCTACAGCCCACGTGATCTTATCTTCATATGCCTCTGGCCTACACACTAACTCTAGGGTCCACACTATCAGTTGGCCAAGGGGGGATGTAGGGAGGTAACTTTATCGCAAAATGATTTTGGGAGGCATCCTCTGCCTCATCATCTTGTGCCTCAATTTAGGCGATCAGGGCCTGTAAGTCTTCCTCCTCCTCCACTGTTTTAATGGGGATGACTTTTACATTCTCCGCCATTGAAAATTTTCCAAACCGTGGGTTTCTTGGGGATACATGGATTGGCCCCATCGTTTTCTTATCTTTCTATGGCCGCGACATGCGTGGTGATTTTAGAACTTCAGGCACAGTTTCTGCCTCTCTAAGCTCCTCATGGGTCATATCAGGTTCGACAGTAACTTCGACAAATCGCACTCTTGTTCTAGAAGCTGTCATTATGTCTGCACTTGAGGATGGTAAGAGTATGCGATGCTCAATGCTCTATACTTGCTCAATTCTCAAACAACCAAGTGTTGCCTTGGAGCTGGCCCTAGGGGTTTTATAACATCTTTTGGATTTGAATTCGACCTTTCCCCCCACTTTTGCATCATTAATGCCTTCTTGGCGGCATATAGTCCCAAATCTAGCCCTTAATTTGTGTCTTAATTGCCCGCCACCCGCTCCCTTTTGCCTTAAAGTGGACCTCTTGTCATGAAAAATGACATCAACAGTCACCTCCTAGCCTACTTGCACAGCAGTGCAGCCCCCTATGTGCGGTCGCGACCCTTGTGACATACTAATCCTGCATGCAACCTCCTTGTCGCATAGCTTCCATATAGACTCTTTTAAAGTCCTATGGTCTCTTTCAACTGCTTGGACCACTGAGACTGTGCTTCCTACAGATAGTCAGGTGGTTGCACCACTAGTGCAAGGCTTCAAGTCACCTTCCAACCTAGTCCATAGGCCTTCCTTAGCTATGCTTGTGCCAGTCAGTGCCTCACGTTCTTCCTTATGTGGTGTGCTTCCCTGGTTATTTTGTCTGATAAGGTGCAGTCGCAGCCATGGTAACAGAGCCAAAAATTCCCGGCGACAATATTCTAATGTGGTGGTGCGGCTGCCCATATGTTGTCCTATCCTTCTACCAACACGACATGTTTGTGCAATTTCGGTTTCCAGTTTTCTAATTTTCATGTCATTAACATGCTTTTCTGCTTCAGTCATACACAATCTTCTTTACGTTCGTGAAGTTTTAAGTTCCCTCGCCGAATGGCTTCCTGTAACTACATAAGTACTTTACTCGGGTCTTCGCGTACTGTCCCAACCATGGGAGTTGTTTTAGGGTGGTTCTTCTCTCCTCTTATGGTTTCGTCTCTTTTCATCATTGTTGGGATCACTTCCTCACTCTCGTTTTCGCTTATGGCCCTAGAGGCCCATCGAACCACGAGTATGTGCAGGTCCTAGTCATTTCATCTCGCCTGGTGAACTTTGTTCATGATTCCACATAGCTTTTTGAATGCTCTGATGTGGAATATTCATGGTGCACGTCGCTTTTCCTACTGCCACCTCTGGTTCTGATTTTTTATCCTTATTCTAGGATGTGCTTTCATAAAACACGTTTGCACCCATTGACACAGGTGGGCATGCAAGTTGCTTCATCCTGGTTGTTGGCTCTTGTTCGATGCCAGGGGCTTCCAAATCGTAAGCACATTCGTCTTTTACATTCGCGCTAGTTTACAATGGTCTTCTGATGTGTACTCCACCATCGTGAGGGTGTTGCGTGCAGTGCCCACTCCAGTGCATCATACCGTTGCTATTCCGATACTACGCTTTCAAATTTGTCTAGAAATTCATCCACCATTGTTACTCAATCATATGTTGCCGGTTCCTTTGCTTCTATCATCATGCATTGTAGTGATCTAATCATCATGTTGCAATTCAGCATTGTCACTTCATGCAACCGGTTTTGCTAACGTTCTACTTCTTCATCTGAATCCAAAGTACAGGAACTGTCACGCTCCCATGAGATTCTCCCATCTACAGTCGAGTTCACCTACTCCTAGTCTCATGCGATTATCTGGTAAATACAATCCAACTCATCATCGCTTTCATCATTGCACACAGGTTTGGTGTAGTGCGCTCCTTTGGTTGGGTCTAGCGGAACTACTACACGTAGGGACTTTTTCTCGAATATCATCTTTCACTTCTTTAGGTTGATGACTCCATTCATATCAGTGGCCCAGTCTATTCCTAGTAATGTGGGATAGTTTTTCTGGGAAAACTAGTGTCTATTTGATCTGCTGGTCCCACTAAGACGGGTAGCTATCTTAGAAACAAACAATGCAAAGTAACTTGTGTTTTCCTTGATGTATGATAGATAAGAGAGAAGTAGAGAGCACCAACCTGAATCTTTCGCTTGGCTCCTTGCTCGTTTCCTCTCTCCTTTAATAGAGCTTTTCACTCCTTTCTTACTTGTCCCACTTTAAAGAACACCTGTAGAGGCAAAGCAACAAAACACCATCAAAGCATAGAGATCTATAATACCATAAACAATGCAGAAAAAGAAATACATTAACCATACAATTGCATTCACAAATAGAAATATTCACAAATACACAACTATATGGAGGAAAACTCAAATAACTTTATTGATAGTAAAAGTAGAAGAGAGGATTACAACCCAACTGTCTGATCCAGCATCATCCTCCTAGCATGAAAGCCCTCTTCACCTCATGAAAAGCAAGATCACCCAACAATATAATGTCTCAAAGAGAAACCAACAACACTTCCTTACAAATTACAAAATTCCAACCCCCACATCTTTGTGATGAGGGATTCATATATAGATATTTGCAGAGGGGTGAGTTAGCTTCTGGAATTTTTATTAGTGTCATTTCACTGATATTTCTTGGTTCCACTTGGAGGTTTCATGATATCTTACTCATCCCTGGGCGAATTCAGAGAGTCAAGTGTCATATGAGAAGTTTCTAGAAGATTCTCTAGGTTTCCACTTAGCAAACTGTCTCTTCCATTTGTCTACTCTCACCCATCACACCCCATAGAAGGTTATTTCAGTATGCATCACACCTGGCTAGTGTAGCAGCCAGTATGCATCGCACCCTAAGAATGGAGCAGTCTGTATGGGTTAGTTCTGGCCAGTTCTGAGTAGTTTTTCAGGTAGAACTTCTGGGAAATGATGTAATCAGTTGACCATGATCTTTTAGGGTGTGAAACAACACTTTTATGGGTTTAAGAGCCCTTGGTTTATCGACATATGTCATTGGGGTTGTAGTTCCCAAATATGTCTATAACAGTTGCCCCCTAAAGCATGAGGTCATAAATCTTCTTATGTCGGGTGAAATGCTTTATCATGAGGATTCGAGGTCTTCGAACTGGAAGGTGACCTGTATAAAATACAATGCAATACATTATCTTCATCTTATTTTCATGATCTAGCTGAGGCAGGCATTCCCATGCTCAGCTTTATAAATTCATTTTCATGTGCATAGGACAAACAATTGTCCGCTATTGCAGACTGGTGATTCTTGTAGAGCCATCATCCCTTAGCTTGAATGATCATTTGTGCAGATATGGTGTACATTTGATGTCTTTATTTTCCTAAATATATCGCAACCTAGATGGATGAAACTAGATCCGAGGTCTTCAAACTCGATAAATATTCGCCCGATGTACAAGTCGATCCATGTGAAAATATGTTCTGAAGTCGAACATGGAAAGACATCGCTTGATTACCAGCCAATGATGTAAGTTGTTAATAGACAAGAGAGGAATCACCGATAATGATAATGACCCTAAAGGTACTACATTACAATTCATGTGGTGTGAATCTATGAGTCAATATCGAACACCACGCAAAATCTTTTAGTCGAAGGTCATGTATGTAAACTTGTCACCGGAAGTGAGAAACTTGCCTTTGAGGCATGCAAGCTTCAAAGTACTGAAAGGGTTGTTCCTAATTCAACTTCTTGGATAATGAGCTAATTTCGACAAGAAGTACCCATCGTAGGATGGCCTTGATGTATCCCACATCTACAACATGAAATAAAGCAAATGATTTTCTGGAGGTGAAAACGATCTGATGATACAAGTTTCAGGAATGGCAGTCATGAAAAATGGAGAGTGAAGGTATTGTTGTGGATGAGGCATTAGCTAGGTGACGAATTCTCTGAATGAATTCTCTTGAACATATCGGTGACATTGAGATGGATTGGTATCGTTAACCCCAAAAATGGATGGTACAGAGGACCAATGGTGATGTGACCGGTGAACAGAATATCCAAACTTGACTCAATCATGGTGATGGAGTGAAAGTGTCATGTTCAAGACTGACCTGCTACCAATGAAGTTCTTTAAGTTTTCTTCCCTTTTTTCCCAGTAATTGTTGACCAGTACCTCTTTATTTTTGTCAAACTTAAGGAGGATAACATATGCTTGTTCTATAATTTTCCCTTAAGGCAAACTTGTCGCTATGTTTTAGCAAGCCTAGTGACATTGAAACTCACTCTCATCCGGATGGACAAGTTTGTCGCTATTGTTTTAACGAGTTTAACGACAAAGATAACTCGGTCCTTTTCATGTTTAGAGAGTTTGAAAAGGGATGGAAAGCAAACTCTAGTATTCCTTTTTTGTGGCATAATCCCTTAAGTCTGAAAAAGTATAAAATAATATGAAAGGGATGACTTTTCGATAGCTTTAGTGAGCCGAAAAAGACAAGCACTCGATCTTTTGTCGAATTATCCCTCAGGTACAAAAATATTAAAATGTAGAGGAGGGATGGAATTTCCCCTTACTTTAACAAGCTAGAAAGGCTAGTAGCTCGGCAATCTTTTCATATTTTACGAGTCTAAAAAGAGCTCAAAAGAGACTCGTTTTTTAGGAACGAGTGATGTTTGCGGGTAACAACTGGTTCTAGGTAAGTTTGGAACTTCTCAAACACGGCAGTGTAAAGAGGGTGGCTAATAGAATCACTTGTCATGGCTATTCCTCAAAAGGGTAAGCAATCAAGTGGAAGCGTATGATCGGCCAAAAGAATGGAGGTGATTGTAAGAACACAACTAGGGCTCAAAAGGATGATAGCAAGGTAATCATGAAGGTTATTTACCAAGGGTGGATTTATTTTTTAATGAGCTTGAATCATCAAAAACTATGCTTAGTGGTGAGTATATTTTTTAACGAGCTTGAGCCTTGCGGGAACATTGCTCATTGGCGGGTTTATTTTTTAATGAGCTTGAACCCTGCAAAAACACTGCTCATTGGCGGGTTTAGTTTTTAATGGGCTTGAAACCTGCGGTAACATTGCTCATGCCAGTATCCTTTAAAGATGTCTCTTATTAGTAGGTTCATTTTTTAGTGAGCTTGCCCCATGCGAAACTTTCCTCAGCTACCTTTTCATGCATGGTAGAAATGACCAACTACAGAATTAACTACACTAAGAGTTAATGAACTACTGAGGTTAGGTAGGATAGTTTTTGACAAAACACTTCCTTTGCTTTATCTGCGCATTGCCAACAAAAGTGAATGGTGGATCAGACCATTCGCCTAACCTAAGCAGTTGAACTAAAGTTAGGCTAAAACACTACGAGATTAGAATTACGTTGGTCACTTTTCACTTGCATAAAAAAGGTTTGCATGTCCCCAGGTAAAAAGAAAAGTATAGTTTCCAGGTCACCATATAGAAGTCCTTGCATTTAAGCAAGATTGTTTCGTCTGCGGAGAAAACAAAACACTTCCTTGGCTTTGTCCATCGAAATAGACAAAGTTGAATGGTGTGAGCTTCCAATCACATAACCTTCGAGCTTTAGACTGATACTGAAATCCTACAAGGAAATAGTGTTTCAGATCAATCATATATCCTATGAGGAAATCTATCTTTTTATTTGGGTTCACCTGTCGAAGCAGACCAGGGTGCATGCCCCCTGAGCTTTGTTGCATTCGCCGAATTACTCGTGGTAATTAGGTGGATGAATTGGAGGTTGAAGAGACATTCTTGATGTAAAGATACCATTTAGGGATGGAATTTGACTCGTATTCATGTTTGAACCAAGAAATGAATGTTGGTCGACAAGTTGCACCATTCTGCCTTCATGCACAAAACACATTACCCGAAAGCGTGTGGAAACAATAGCTCCCATGTTGTAAACGTAGTCATGCCTAAGGAGTAGATTGTAATCTAGTGGCCCTTGGACTACCATCATGTTCAAGTGAATTGTTTTCCTTCTCAAAGTTATAGGCAAATTTGGAAGGATCCCTAACGATCAGCTGGTTCCTTTGTTGAAGCCGACAAATTTCGATTCTCAGGCAGAAGTGGTCGCAAACCAAGCACTTTCCAAGAAGTTGAGGAAAGGATACTCACGGAAGCCCATTCATCTATGATAGTGACATACATGGTCATTTTTTAAACTTGTACTATTATTTGGAAGGGTAGATTAGATGGAAGGCGGGGTCCCGCTAGAATATTCCAATCGAAGGAAATGGCTAGATTGCTTGGAGGGGGGACCGAATAAATGACTGGATGAATCTCTTGAAATGGGGAACTTCCCTCCTATGATAAAGGAACAGGTAGATTTCCCCCATGTTCATCAGACTCTGTATTAACAAAAAGAATTTGAACGGTGTCGTTCTCGTTCTCTTTGGAAACTATATCATTTGAAGGTAGACCTTCTGAAGGCAAGACTAGGTTGGTTGTCGTCCCAACCTGTTGACTTTGGTCTGGTATGGATTCAAAGGGTTTATCTTCAATGTTAGGTGTTTTGATTGACAACTGAGGTATGTCAGTCAGATTTTCAACTAACGATGGACTTGGAAAGAGCTTCTTGTATCCACGCGGAAGTCTTTGTGGTTAAGCAAGAAAGTTATCCAAGACACTTTTAGCTTCATATAGAAAAGGACAACGGTGAAGGGCATGATCACCCTTGCACGACCTACAAGGAAATCTGAATCTTCCTTTTTTTCCATTGACTTCATTTTCACTAGTCGATGGTGTGTTCTCAACATGATCAACAAAGGTTGATGACACAAAATGGTGCAAGCAAGGAGACCAATCTCTCAAGATCTATGGAATGCAAGGACAATCTCGATGAAAGTGGTTTCCTTTGCAAATTATGCATGGATATTTGGGTTTGGAAGGTGTGGTGTGTGGATTTTGCTAGATGATGCATGGTTTCCCCCTTGCTTGACTGGCTTCTTCTTCTTCTTCTCCTTCCTTTTATTCTTCTTCTCAGTTACTTGGTTTTTGGTATCACTAGTTTCACCAAGCGAAGAGGAAGAAGGAGAGGGAGAAACAAATGAAGTATAAGGTGAGGGAGAAACTCCAGTATCATTTGGTTGTTGATTTTATTGTTGAGGAATTACAGTGTTTTGAATGACATAGGTTGAGAATAGCCATACCGGCAAGCCAATTGTGATTCCTGGAAGGGACAATGTAGCCATATATGGAGCACCAATATCTCCCTAAGAAGAGAAAGGACTAGGATTCTGCCCAAGGGAGAATCCTTGATTGGTGGACTCCATTACCTCAACCTAAGATCAACGAAGGAACAGGGATGTGTTGTGACCAGCAAAAACCCCCCTTCTTATTTTGTTTTATCACTAATACTAATTAAGTGGGGACACTTATTCAAAAAAAAAAAATAATAATAATTAGTGCTTGTATTTCCTTTTTCAACAAAACCTACTATCATAAACTTCAGAGAATACCCTAAAAATCTAAAAATACCTGAGTTTTATGATAAGTTCGAATAAACCCACCTTCAATAAAGAACGTCGCATTGCAAGAAAGGTAATGGATGCCTTCCCTTAACCAAAATCCTAAGACTGCGAAATTGCGATGCGAAATCACGCACTAAAAGAAACTCATCACATCGCGTGCCTCAAATATCACTTAAAGCCGAAATGCCTCAAACCGTCGATATGCGATGCCGCATCTTGCAAATCATATTTTGTAGAAAACGCATTATAACGAGTCATTGCCACACGCAACAGAGTAGCAATATTGCGATTCTGCAATATTCCGATCTTCGATATTGCAAAACAAATCACAAAATCACCTTATTGCAGACCTATAGGGCTCGTTGTTCGAAAAAGCTATTTCCATAAACTGATGCCCAATTATGCACATCAAGGTTAATTAATGAGTAAGTTGGCAATCATTAATGAAGTATGTTTTTGTTTTGATCGAAGAGCCATTTCACGTAAGGTGATATATTTTATATGTTTTCCGCATTTAAAGCTTTCCCGTCACCTTTTCCATATCATTACTCTTGCCTCATTTGTAAACTGTAAGAGTGAAGAGCAGAGAAGTATACATACCAGTGTGCAGGATATTATGGGAAACAAGGGTAAAGCTCTAAATTTTGAAGATAAAGAAATTATGTCCTTATACACGGACACCACCTGTAATAAAGACATCGGTATTACTACTTGGGAAGGCATGTACAATCTGCTCGAGGAAGAAAATCCCAAGATAATGGAGGTTACAGCTACTACAGGTTCACATGGGTTTTCTAAGGTGTCAATTACACAACTATCATGTTCATTCTTGCACCAAATAGCAGCGAGACCCAAAATATTCCATATACAGACATGGTCAAAAGGGTACTGAATAATGTTGATATCATATACAGAGAATTTAAAGCTCAGAACCACGAACCCACAGAGTCGTTATTTTCACAAAATGTAAGCTTTATATCCTCTAACAAAAAGCACGCAAGAGGCAAAAATCGCGCATCGAAAACTTCCTCCATTTCTCGATACGGGAAAGCCTCTAATTGCTCAGTTGCCTGAAAACACGAAAATTTGTAGAAAAAAGTGCTAAAGGCGAAAGACAAAATTTGAACTCCAAAACCAATGGTATTTATCAGGGATATCCTCAAGTGGTATGTAAATATCTACCAAATGTACAACATATATAAACAAGCTAGAGACAAAAGGCTCAAGAGAAAGCAGAGTCCATTAAAAGATTAACCAAGTTAAATTGGGATGCTTACTGGACATACTTGGTAAAACCACACAACCAGTGCATGACTCTCAAATGTATCATTAACTCTGCTGAGAAGATGGCGCGAGCACTTGCCAATTATGTTTTCGCAGGACAGCTAAAGTTAGAAGTCAACTAGCCAACTCTCCTCAAGCAAATGTTGAACGCTTGCGACTACAAGGAACAACTACATAGATAGTTAGTTATTAGTTTTAGTTTTAGATTCAGTTTAGTTTTAATTTTGCTTTATTTTTTCCTGAAATGAGGACGGTCATTTAAAACACATCCTACATTTTTGTAATAAACTATTTTTAGATGTAGCTAGTAGTATTTAAACCCTTCTCATGCATTTAGAGAAGGGTCTTGAAATTTGTCAAAAATTTGTCCTCAGAACATGCACTTTTGCACCCTCCAAGGAGGTTTTGATGAATGAATGGAACAAGATTTATTGAAAACTGCATTTAATATCTACTATAGATGTTGCACTTTTGTACTCTTAGTGGATGTTGGATTAAGAAGAGATAGATCATTATTGCTGAAGCTCATGAGTAGAACCAGTTATAAATGGTATTTTTATCTCTTAACTAGTTCTGCTTATGTGTTAAGGTGATATTCATGTTCAGTTATTTATATATGAATGCTTGAATGTTTGAGTTATCATTTGGCACTTTTGTACGGTGATAGCTATTTATTTATGCTTAATATATGAGTAACTTATTATGTGATATGTTTTCCACAATCATTTCGTCTAACTTTTTATACGAAATGGTTTATATTTATTGAATTCTTTTCTCATAGCAATTGAATGATCTTTATTACCAATTTCCATTTGAAATCATTTTAGATCTCATAACTGAAAGATTAAATCCCGAGTTAGTTTAGAATTAGATATTTCTGTTCATTAGAATACGATTACATTAGATTTAAAATAAAATCATTTTACTTAGGAATTATTAGAAAGGAAATATCAATTCTCAACATACACACACATAAATTGGGAAACTAGTCCTATATCTCCAGTTGGACCCACTATACCAAACAGAAAAGGAGTTGCTAACTAAGGTCCGGACCAGGTGGGTATACCCCTTGTTGTAGACCCGATTTTTGGGGCTTCAACATATTTGGCGCTAGAAGGAGGGCCACAAACTGTGAATGGCAAGTAAATCTAAATCTAAATACCATTCTGAGAGTAAATCACCCTCACCATCTCCCCCGACTTCTCCATCGGATTTAGAATCTTTAAATCTTGAGCAAGAAGTCGAAAAAACAACAACCACTACCATAAACCCCCGACATTTCAGACAAATCTACTATTGAACCTCCTGAAGTTGAATATTTGATCCATAAAATTCAACGATTTTTTATATCACCTCAAAGATCTGAAAAATCTCAAGGTAGTGTGAATTCGCAATATAACCTTGCTCACCCTCTTATCAAATTGAAGAGCGAAATGTTTGGTATTGAACCAACTGAGTTACCTCCACGTACAAGGAAGAGAGAAAGGAAATCACCTAAAGGGTCTCATAGTGAGATTCTTTCATCATCATCATCCATCTCAACCTCTTCACCGCGAAGTCAACCATCCACCCCTCCACTTCAAATTATTGTCCACCAATCCACTGGAGCTTCCACATCTCCTTCTCAATCATCTGGAACTATAATATCCTCATCTTCCCAACCGCAGGGATCATCTTCTGCACTTTCATTTGTTAGTAGTTCAGCGATGGCCCAATCTCCATGGAATAACCCAGGAGCAGTCTTAATGCCTACACCCTTGAGTCAAATATCGGCCCATCCTGAAAAAAGGTTGCCTAAGTTCAATCCTGAAACAGACATGCTAGCAGAAGAACATATAGATAACTTTATGTTATCTATAAATCTCAATGGGGTTAGTAATGAAGACGTTGTTGTCCGGCTCTTTCCTTACACTTTGCAAGGAGTAGCCAGATCATAGTATTTCTCATTACCATTTGGATCTATCACTAGTTAGGATATTTTTCAAGAACAATTATTGACTAAGTTCTGTGATGACAGGTCTACTGCGACACTGATCAATGACCTGTCTAACCTTAGGTCCAAGTCAAAGGAACCTATCAAATATTTTAACTCATGTTTCAATAAACTGTTGAACAAAATTCCTACCACTTCCAAGCCTAGCAAAGAAGTGCGAAGTGAATGTTACATCTCTTCTTTACCATCAAACATCGAAATCTTCATTGATACAGCTAACAAAACAACTTTAGCTGACAATATGAAGGAAGCAATAGCGGTAGAGAAATATATCATAGCCTTAGAAAATAAAAATATTGGTGATGAATGAAAATCTAAGAACGTTACTTTTAAAGAAGATCCCAAGAAAAGACAATTGAAAGACTCATTCAATTTAGAAGGATTGCAGAAAGTTTTGAAAACCATGTCTAACGAAAAGATCGACATAAAAAAACAAGTAGCAGAAACTTCTTCTAGAAAACCATACAATCCCTATAGGAGAAAATATTTGATTGATTCAAAGCCTCCCAATGCTATTACAAATGTTGAATCAGAAGAAGAAGAAGAGGAAATTTCCAATGAAGAGCCTACTGATGAAGAAGAAGTTGTAGAAGTACAAGGTATGTGGGATTTCATCCTCCCAGATGAAGAGGATCAAGAGGCATCATCGGTCAGTACTAGAAGTAGAAATCAACTTGATCCTCCTCAACCTGCTCCTAATCCAAAGAGTGCAAGCTTAACGCCTAAGGAAAAAGTTGCAGCAAAGAAGACAGCACCTAAAGCGACTCAAACAAGCCCAATCCAAACATATTCACCAAATCCATCTAAAACATTGATTGTTTCGGATGAAATGGAGTATAATATCATAGAAGACATGAAAAATACTAGGCTTAACATCACTTTTTATGAGTTGATCAAGTTAAAACATCAACAAAATATTCTTTTGAAAGAATTACAAGCAGTACTAATTGCATCTCTGCCCACTGTTGTAATATCTCAAGCTTCCCATGAGATGGGAAGACCTCCAAATAATGTGACTAATAAATTTGATCCAAAAGATATCGTTTTAATTGGAGGAAGGTCAAGATCTCATACTCCCCCATTTCTTCTTAGTTATGAAGTTTTCAACAAAAATTTGCATAATTATTTCGTTGATTCTGTATCTTCATCTAATACCTTACCTAAGTCAATATGTGCAAAGTTGAACGTTCAACCTCAAAAATCTGTTGTGCGCATAGTTCAGCTGGATCGGTCACAAGTTGAAGTAATCGGCGAACTAAATCAGGTTACCATAAGGATGTCATCTAATCCAAAGGTATGTCAAGTTATTGGTTGCACATGTGGCTCCCTTACAATGGTAAACCAAATCAAATAAAGGTTGAGCGAGAAAGATATCAGAAATACATAGTAACAGAATTGGGAGAAAATGAACTAGTAGCATACAACAACAATATTATTGGCAACTATTCTGTTGATTCTTTCTCAGGAAATTTTAATGCTCATACTTCACCTTACTTAGAACATTTTGTTTTATCTCAAGTAGAAAAATTTTCTCAAATAGATAGTTCTAAATGTATTAATTTTATAGATAGTCCTGTAAATAAATCTTTATTTTGGAAGTTATTTTTTGACAGTTCTAAGTCTAACGAGCGAGCTGGAGTAGGATGCGTATTAATCAGTCCAGAGGGAAACAAAACTATGGTAACTTGTAGACTCGAGTTTGATTGCACCAATAATACTGCAGAATACGAGGCTTTTGTCCAAGGATTATACAAAGCAATCGGATTAGACATCAAATATCTACAAGTCTTCAGAGATTCTGAAATTGTTATCAGACGGGTACAAAATACTATACATTGTCTATCACGTCATTTAAAGCATTACCAATCTTTAGTACAAGATCTGACTGAACATTTTATAGCATTCAATATTTCATTAATTCCCAAAATCCAGAATGCTAGCGCTGACCTCTTAGCAAACGTAGCTTCCAAGCTCATTCCCTCAGAAGACTATAGCCTCGATAGATTTTCAATAGAATTAATCTTTAGACCCTCGATTCCTAATAACATTACCAATTGGAGAATTTCCAATGATGATCCTGATATTGTAAGCTTCCTCACATCAGAGGGATCTTACACTAATCAGATAATTGATGGAGACCAACATGACAGACAATTGCAACAAGATATCACTAATAATGCTATGCCAAAATTAGTAGTCAAATCAAAAGATCTATATGATTTGAAATATTGATTCAAAAGATCTACCAATTCAAAACATCAAATTTCAACTCTAAACTATGAATTACTAAATCTAGGATCTGATACCAAGCCACAAAATATTAATCTAGGTCTTGGGCTAGCCCCTGGAGAAAGATTAGCCTATGTTCGTCTCTTGAAACAATAAAAAAGTGTCTTTTCCTGGAACTATGATGAACTTAAGACTTACGACACTTCTATCATCCAACATATTATCCTAGTGATAAACGATGAAAAGCTTGTCCAGCAAAAGCTGAGAAAGATCCATCCTAATCTAGAAAACCAGATCAAATCTGAGCTCAATAAGTTATTGAAAGCCAAAATCATTTTTCCCATTCGACATTCTAAATGGGTTTCCAATATGGTTCCTGTTAGAAAGAAAAACGGAGACATTAGAATTTGCATTGACTTTCGAAATCTTAAAAAATCCTGTCAAAAGGATAATTTTCCTTTGCCTCCTACGAAGCAAATATTGCAGGCAGTTGCAAGATCAGAATTAATGTCCTTTTTAGATGGTTTCTCTGGCTATAACCAAGTTTTGGTCCATCCCGGTGATCAATTAAAGACCACGTTCAAAACCAAATGCGGTACTTATGCATATCAAAAGATGCCTTTCGATCTGATCAACGTTGGCGCCACATTTCAAAGGGCCATGGACATCACATTTAAGGGATTAGTAAATAAATCAGTAGTAATCTACTTGGATGATATAACTGTATATTCCAAGAAGCAAGGCAATATTATCAAAGATTTAAAATAGATCTTCCAACGTTGCCAAAGGTATGGAATTTCACTTAACCCGAAAAAATCCTTTTTTGTATTAAGTGAAGGAAAGCTTCTTGGATTCATAATGTCAAAATCTGGAATCCATATTGATCCTGACAGAATCAAGGAGATTTCTGAAATACCCTTACCTCACAACAAGAAACCTATGCAATCTTTCCTCAGCTAGATTAATTTCCTAAAGAGATTTGTTCCAGATTTTTCAAAAATCACATCTCCTCTACAAGCAATGATTAAAAAGAACTCAATCTTCAAATGGGGCCAAGACAAATACGAAGCATTCAATCTGATTAAATAAGCGATTTTTATCGCTCCATCTTTAGCAACTCCAAATTTTTCCAATCCTTTCATTTTATATACATTTGCCTCTGACAGATCATATGTTGCGATACTCACTCAAGCAAATCAAGATAAGGAAGAAGCCCCAATTTCCTTTTTTAGTTCAAATCTACAAGAGGCTGAATTAAATTATTCAGACATCGAGAAACAAGCTTATGATGTTTTCAAAGCGAGCAAGTATTTCAGACCCTTTCTGCTTAAAACCCATACAAAAATTATAGTACCATTTCCAGCGATTAGAAATCTCTTAGTATAGAAAGATGTGGGTGAGAAAAGAGCCAATTGGGTTACTGCCTTACAAGAATACGACGTAGAATTCAATCCAACAAGTATTGTAAAAGGTCAAGGCTTTCGCAAAATACTGTCTGGAGCATCGCCTATTTCTGAAATACCATCTGCGAAGATACAAATGTACAAGGTAAGCCTAAATGATGTTGAATCATTATACGTTGATATCATAATTTATCTAAAGAACGGATATGCTCCTTCCAACCTCGATTATACGAAGAAAAGAGCCCTAAGGTTGAAGGCTAAACAATATCAACTCGTAAGCGATGTACCTTTTAGGATGAATTATGATTTTGTTCTCCTTAGATGTCTTGAGAAATTTGAAGCTAAAAAGGTGTTGCAGGAACTCCATGATGGACCAGCAGGTGGACATTATGCTAGAGATTCTACTGCACATAAAATCTTGCGTATAGGCTACTATTGGCCTACATTATTTAAAGATGCACACAATGACATAAGGAAATTTCAAGTTTGTCAAACTACTGCTGGGAGACAAAAGAAACCATCGTTGCCTTGGCAACCAGTCAACATTGAACAACCTTTTGTTGTCTCAAATTAAAACCTTCTCTACTACAATCCTAAGCTACTCTCACCAAATTACAATGTCCTTTTTTTCGTTTCTATGATGTGGGAAACATTATAGCCCTCCTTTTATGGATCACTTACTGTCGATATCAACTCATTATCCAAGAAGATGATCTAGAAACTCTCTTTCAGTACCTTGCATACCTCAATGGAAGGTTCTTCGCATTCAAGATAGGTTCACATCACTGCCCTTTGATCCAATGATTTTGTGAGTGTTTACATCATTTAATGGTAATCAGGTGGAGTCCACCACGTTCGACTTCAATACATCTATTCGCATGGTTAGATTTGTACTTTGGTCTAAACGAGATAAAGATGAAGACCCTGGATTTCATTTGATAAATCCAAGATGCGTGGAGTTATTTAATATTCATGATTATATATATGATCCTTTTTATTTGGATGGTTGCGTCCATGTCGTGGATTCATACATATAATCCTTTCTAATCAAATGGATGCATCCATGTTGCGGATCCATACATATGATCATTTCTAGTCGAATGGTTGCATCCTTGTCGTCGATCCATACATATGCTCCTTTCTAGTCGAATGGCTACATCCATGTTGCGGATCTATACATATGATCCTTTCTAGTCGAATGGCCACATCCATGTTATGGATCGATACACATGATCCTTTCTATTCAGATGGTTATTCCCATGCCATGGATTCAGTTATATGGTAATTTGTTGCATTGCCTATCTCATACCCTGAGCTATCAAACTTTGCCCAAAATGTCGCAAATGACAAAAGTTGTCAATGAATTCACCATGAATAACATTGATCAGAGAATCCTTGAAAAAAAAAAAAAAAATTCCTTGAAGTAATTTTGGAAGAGCTTGTCAAAAACCTTCTTTGCAAGGCCAGTGCTACTTTTAGCAGGAAAACTCATGCTAGTACCCTTGGGTCTAACTAGTGCCTAGCACTAATAGTGTGACTTTGGTTAGGAAAATCTACACTTATCCTCTTCAAGAAGTTTCTCCAAAAAAGGAGCAGCACCTTCTCTTATTAGAAGCCTCGAGAATGACGATTTAGTTATTGTTGAATAAGGATATGGTCGAGTTCTCCCATTTTGAGTCCTTGATCCTACCTTTATGGATCTTCCCCTTAAGATGTGAACCTTCTTCCTGTTGGAAATAATACTGAGAGGGGGGGGCTGAATCAGTATTATTAAGTTCTTTTAATAAATCTTCTTTATTTACACTTTGAATTATTTTTGCATGTCAGTACCATAAAATAATGAGCATGAATAAAGAAAACAGATAGTCACACCAAAGAACACCAGATGTAAGGTGGAAACCCAATGTGGGTGAAAACCACCTGCTGCAATATGTCTCTATCTTCTTTCAAATTAGAAACTTCTTTTACAATGGTTTTGTACTGGTGCAGTCCTTTACCAGTACGCAGGCTGCAACCTGCAGAGAGCTACAACTCTCTCTTGTTTTCCAGTCTCTCCTGGAAGGGAGCTACAACCCCCTACTTCTTTTCTTTCAAGGACCACTTTTCATAAATTTTCAAACTGGATCCATAAACATCAAAAGATCATCAAGTACAAGCAAATCACCCAGTCAACTGCAGTAACCAGGTCAACAGTAATAGTAAACTAAACCCAGAACACCTTATCAACAGACAAATTCATCCAACAAAAGGTCTTAAGACAGATACGCAGTTTTTCTTTCTCTGGTCTACGTGCGTACGCACTTCACCTTCTGCTCCCCTACGTATACCCACAGAGACCCTTCTGCCATACCGCGTACCCACGCACTGTTTCTTCAATCATGCTGTGTATTGTTACTGTAGGCATGCACCCACAGATAATATCGCGCTGCGTACTGCTATTGTAGCCACGCACCCACAGATGCTATCGCGCCGCGTACCTACGCACATGCGGCTTCTGAAGCGCCGCGTACTTTCCCTGTGCCTACGCACCTGAACCTCTGTCGCGCTGCGTACCCACGCACTGCGCCTTCTTCTTCTCTGCATACTCATGCACTTCTCCTTCTTCTTCTCTGCATACCCACGCACTTCTCCTTCTTCTTTTCCGCATACCCACGCACTTACACTGTTAATCACCTGCGTACCTCTAATTAGGGCTGAAATGGCAGTCCCCCAGTGTGCCACGAATAGTCAGATGCTCAGATTTAATCATGCGCTCGAGAGATCACCCTTCATAGATTCGCTTTCAACTTCACTTTTATATAGATCAAGCTTTAAAAAAATAACCCAATATTTCAGATCTTAAGATATTCAATTTTCGAAAGATACATAGCCAAGTGATCTCCTTTGCTTTATATAGGCAAGATCTTCCTAAAATCATGGATCAATACCATAGATAACCAATACAAGGGGCCCAAAAACATGGGTCTCAATAATAATAATAATATAAAGCAAATACCACGGGGAAAAACCATAGAATCAAGAACAGCGGGCTAAATACCACGGGCCAAATATAAGAAAACCCCACGTGAGCGCGCTTCTCTGCCTTGAAGTAAGTGAACTGGGGGTACCCACCTTCTAAACAGGTGACCTGTGTGTGCGGCCATAGTCCCTTCACGGCGTACCTGCGGGTACGCACCTTTTGAACTATTCTCCTGCGTACTTCTTAATTTCCAACATTTTGAGAGTCTGATCAGTGCATTGCCACTTGAGGGTGTTGCCATCAAGTACAACATCTGTATCATAGAGCCATACCAGAATCATAATGCCAACAATCTCCCCCTTTGGACTTGATGGCAACCTCAAAGTCTTCAACATCATTCTCCCCCTTTGACATCAAGGGCAAAGGGTTATGCTCCCCCTAAGAACATGCTCCCCCTGAATATTAACCAGATCTACAAAGAAGAACCATAATCCACCAAACACCATAAACGACCATGAAAGAGATAGAGACATATTGCAGCCATGTTTATATCAGCATCCATGTTCTCCTTCTATGCCCCCATAATGCCAACAAAGCATTATGTGTGCTCCCCCTACACCTATGCCATCGATCTGCAATCAATCCATAAACCAGCAAATGTACGTGTATACCATGTATAGACCTCATGTACAACCAACAGATGAGAATCAACAACATGATGATGCATCAACAACCCCCATCTTTTGCCTGAGGTATTCAAAAGTCTCCCTGGGCTGTGGTTTGGTGAGTATATCAGCAACTTGTTCCTTAGAAGGAACATACTCCAACTTGACCTTTTGTTCAAGCACTTGTTCCTGGAGAAAATGATACTTGATCAGTATGTGCTTGGCCTTTGAATGCATGACAGAGTTCTTTGAAATGTTGATTGCACTTGTATTATCACATAGGATGGAGATAGGTGGTGTGCAAGTGATTTTAAAATCTTGCAGGGTCTGCATCATCCAAAGAAGTTGAGTGCAGCAAGATGCAGCAGCAACATATTCTGTGTCAGCTGTAGACAAGGCAATCGAACTATGTTTCTTGTTGAACCAAGATACTAATCTAGAACCCATAAAGAATGCACCACCACTTGTGCTCTTCCTGTCATCCACGCTTCTGGCCCAATCTGCATCTGTATAAGCATGAAGTGTG